>CM059441.1:77614306-77720710 GCA_030390025.1 Squalus acanthias | reverse complement strand
AACGTGTCAAAAGCTGCCGTCTGTATGTAAAACGAAAAGCTTTAAAAAAAAATTTACTTTTTTACTGGGAAAATTTTTACTTTTTTACTGGGAATCACATCTGTGAACAAGCTAACGACGACTCGAGTCCGGATCACGTCATGTATCGTGACATAAACCCAAGATCCCGATTGAGACCGTCTTCATGAGTTCGGAACTTGGCTATCAGTTTCTGCTCGATGATTTTGCGTTGTCGTGTGTTTCTAAGGTTGCCTTGGAGAACGCTTACCCGCAGATCCGAGGCTGAATGTCCTTGACTGCTGAAGTGTTCCCCGACTGGGAGGTAACAATCCTGCCTGGCGATTGTTGCGCGGTGCTCGTTCATACGTTGTCTCAGTGTCTGCATGGTCTCGCCGATGTACCATGCCGCGGTGCATTCTTTCCTGCAACGTATGAGGTAGACAACGTTGGCCGAGTCACATGAGTATGTACCATGTACCTGGTGGGTAGTGTCCTCACGTGTGATGGTGGTATCTGTGTTGATGATCTGGCATGTCTTGCAGAGTTTGCCATGGCAGGGTTGTGTGGTGTCGTGGTCGCTGTTATCCTGAAAGCTGGGTAATTTGCTGCGAACGATGGTACTTCTGAGGTTAGGCGGCTGTTTGAAGGCAAGTAGTGGAGGCGTGGGGATGGCCTTAGCGAGGTGTTTGTCGTCATCGATGACATGTTGAAGGCTGCGAAGAACATGTCGTAGTTTCTCCGCTCCGGGGAAGTACTGGACGACGTAGGGTACCCTGTTGGTTGTGTCCCGTGTTTGCCTTCTGAGGAGGTCTATGCGATTTTTCGCTGTGGCCCGTCGGAACTGTCGATCGATGAGTCGAGCGTCATATCCCGTTCTTACGAGGGCGTTTTTCAGCGTCCGTAGGTGTCCATCGCGTTCCTCCTCGTCTGAGCAGATCCTGTGTATTCGCAGGGCTTGTCCATAGGGGATGGCTTCTTTAACATGGTTAGGGTGGAAGCTGGAGAAGTGGAGCATCGTGAGGTTGTCCGTGGGCTTGCGGTAGAGTGAAGTGCTGAGGTGTCCGTCTTTGATGGAGATTCGTGTGTCCAGGAATGAGACCGATTCTGAGGAGTAGTCCATGGTGAGTTTGATGGTGGGATGGAACTTGTTTATGTTATCGTGTAGTCTTTTCAGTGATCCTTCGCCATGGGTCCAAAGGAAGAAAATGTCGTCGATGTATCTGGTGTACAGCGTTGGCTGGAGGTCCTGTGCAGCGAAGAAGTCTTGCTCGAACTTGTGCATGAAGATGTTGGCGTATTGGGGTGCGAATTTGGTCCCCATGGCTGTTCCGTGTGTTTGGGTAAAAAAATGGTTGTCGAAGGTGAAGACATTATGGTCAAGGATGAAGCGGATGAGTTGTAGGATGGCGTCTGGAGATTGGCTGTTGTTGATGTTGAGTACTGAGTTGAGTATTGAGTCTGCTCAGACGAGGAGGAACGCGATGGACACCTACGGACGCTGAAAAACGCCCTCGTAAGAACGGGATATGACGCTCGACTCATCGATCGACAGTTCCGACGGGCCACAGCGAAAAATCGCATAGACCTCCTCAGAAGGCAAACACGGGACACAACCAACAGGGTACCCTACGTCGTCCAGTACTTCCCCGGAGCGGAGAAACTACGACATGTTCTTCGCAGCCTTCAACATGTCATCGATGACGACAAACACCTCGCTAAGGCCATCCCCACGCCTCCACTACTTGCCTTCAAACAGCCGCCTAACCTCAGAAGTACCATCGTTCGCAGCAAATTACCCAGCTTTCAGGATAACAGCGACCACGACACCACACAACCCTGCCATGGCAAACTCTGCAAGACATGCCAGATCATCAACACAGATACCACCATCACACGTGAGGACACTACCCACCAGGTACATGGTACATACTCATGTGACTCGGCCAACGTTGTCTACCTCATACGTTGCAGGAAAGAATGCACCGCGGCATGGTACATCGGCGAGACCATGCAGACACTGAGACAACGTATGAACGAGCACCGCGCAACAATCGCCAGGCAGGATTGTTACCTCCCAGTCGGGGAACACTTCAGCAGTCAAGGACATTCAGCCTCGGATCTGCGGGTAAGCGTTCTCCAAGGCAACCTTAGAAACACACGACAACGCAAAATCATCGAGCAGAAACTGATAGCCAAGTTCCGAACTCATGAAGACGGTCTCAATCGGGATCTTGGGTTTATGTCACGATACATGACGTGATCCGGACTCGAGTCGTCGTTAGCTTGTTCACAGATGTGATTCCCAGTAAAAAAGTAAAAATTTTCCCAGTAAAAAAGTAAATTTTTTTTTAAAGCTTTTCGTTTTACATACAGACGGCAGCTTTTGACACGTTGGAACCCCTGCGACTACACCTCATTGTCTCAGTTGTATCTTGCTATGTCTTTTGATGTGGTACCTTCCTGGCTGACTTAATTAACTTTATCACACCTCGGCAGATAGTCAGGATGATTTAATTTATTGGTCTGCAATTGTAAAGTACACATGCTTTTTTTTTCCATCTATATATGCTCTGGCGATTCTGTATCCAATTTACTTCACCTGAGGAAGGAGTGATAGCTCCGAAAGCTTGTGATTTCAAATAAAACTGTTGGACTATAACCTGGTGTTGTGCGACCTCTCAACTGTAGTAAGACATCCTTGCTCCTGTACTCAAATCCTCTTGCAATGAAGGCCAACATACCATTTGCCTTCCTAACTGCTTGCTGCACCTGCATGTTTGCTTTCAGTGACTGGTGTACAAGGACAACCAGGTCCCTTTGTACATCAACATTTCCCAATCTATCACCATTTAACTAATACTCTACCTTTCTGTTTTTCCTACCGAAGTGGATAACTTCACATTTATCCACGTTATACTGCATCTGCCATGTATTTGCCCACTCACTCAACTTGTCTAAATCGCCTTGAAGCCTCTTTGCATCCTCCTCACAACTCACAATCCCACCTAGTTTTGTGTCGTCAGCAAATTTGGAAATATTACATTTGGTTCCCTCATCCAAATCATTGATATATATTGTGAATAGCTGGGGCCCAAGCACTGATCCCTAACCCTAACCCCACTAGTCACCGCCTGCCACCCCGTAAAGGACCCATTTATTCCTACTCTCTGTTTCCTGTCTGTTAACCAATTTTCAATCCATGCCAGTATATTACCTCCAATCCCATGTGCTTTAATTTTGCACACTAACCTCTTATGTGGGACTTTATCAAAGGCCTTCTGAAAATCCAAATACACCACATCCACTGGTTCTCCCTTATCTATTCTACCAGTTACATCCTCAAAAAACTCCGGTAGATTTGTCAAACACGATTTCCCTTTCATAAATCCATGTTGACTTTGTCTAATCCCGTTGATATTTTCTAAGTGTTCTGTTATCACAATCTTTATAATAGACTCTAGCATTTTCCCTGCTACTGATGTTAGGCTAACCGGTCTGTAGTTCCCGGTTTTCTCTCTCCCTCCTTTTTTAAATAGTCGGGTTACATTTGCCACCCTCCAATCTGCAGGAACTGTTCCATAATCTATAGAATTTTGGAAGATGACAACCAATGCGTCCACTATTTCCATAAAACCCGACCAGGACTGAGAGCTAAACTGGACCAGGACTGAGAACAAAACCGGACCAGGACTGAGAGCAAAACCGGACCAGGACTGAGAGCTAAACCGGACCAGGACTGAGAGCTAAACCGGACCAGGACTGAGAGCAAAACCGGCCCAGGACTGAGAGCTAAACCGGACCAGGACTGAGAGCAAAACCGGACCAGGACTGAGAGCAAAACCGGACCAGGACTGAGAGCTAAACCGGACCAGGACTGAGAGCAAAACCGGACCAGGACTGAGCAAAACCAGACCAGGACTGAGAACTAAACCAGACCAGGACTGAGAGCTAAACCAGACCAGGACTGAGAGCAAAACCGGACCAGGACTGAGAGCAAAACCGGACCAGAACTGAGAGCAAAACCGGACCAGAACTGAGAGCAAAACCGGACCAGGACTGAGAGCTAAACCGGACCAGGACTGAGAGCTAAACCGGACCAGGACTGAGAGCTAAACTGGACCAGGACTGAGAGCTAAACCGGACCAGGACTGAGAGCTAAACCGGACCAGGACTGAGAGCAAAACCGGCCCAGGACTGAGAGCTAAACCGGACCAGGACTGAGAGCAAAACCGGCCCAGGACTGAGAGCTAAACCGGACCAGGACTGAGAGCAAAACCGGACCAGGACTGAGAGCAAAACCGGACCAGGACTGAGAGCTAAACCGGACCAGGACTGAGAGCAAAACCAGCCCAGGACTGAGAGCTAAACCGGACCAGGACTGAGAGCAAAACCGGACCAGGACTGAGAGCAAAACCGGACCAGGACTGAGCAAAACCAGACCAGGACTGAGAGCTAAACCGGACCAGGACTGAGAGCAAAACCGGCCCAGGACTGAGAGCTAAACCAGACCAGGACTGAGAGCAAAACCGGACCAGGACTGAGAGCAAAACCGGACCAGAACTGAGAGCAAAACCGGACCAGGACTGAGAGCTAAACCGGACCAGGACTGAGAGCTAAACCGGACCAGGACTGAGAGCTAAACCGGACCAGGACTGAGAGCTAAACCGGACCAGGACTGAGAGCAAAACCGGACCAGGACTGAGAGAAAACCGGACCAGGACTGAGAGCAAAACCGGACCAGGACTGAGAGCTAAACCGGACCAGGACTGAGAGCTAAACCGGACCAGGACTGAGAGCAAAACCGGCCCAGGACTGAGAGCTAAACCGGACTAGGACTGAGAGCAAAACCGGCCCAGGACTGAGAGCTAAACCGGACCAGGACTGAGAGCAAAACCGGACCAGGACTGAGAGCAAAACCGGACCAGAACTGAGAGCAAAACCAGACCAGGACTGAGCAAAACCGGACCAGGACTGAGAGCAAAACCGGACCAGGACTGAGAGCAGAACCGGCCCAGGACTGAGAGCAAAACCGGACCAGGACTGAGCGCGGAGACCAGGACTGAGAGCGGAGACCAGGACTGGGAGCGGAGCCCAGGACTGGGAGCGGAGAGCAGGACTGAGAGCGGAGACCAGGACTGGGAGCGGAGAGCAGGACTGGGAGCGGAGACCAGGACTGGGAGCGGAGACCAGGACTGGGAGCGGAGACCAGGACTGGGAGCGGAGAGCAGGACTGGGAGCGGAGACCAGGACTGGGAGCGGAGACCAGCACTGGGAGCGGAGACCAGGACTGGGAGCGGAGACCAGGACTGAGAGCGGAGACCAGGACTGGGAGCGGAGAGCAGGACTGGGAGCGGAGACCAGGACTGGGAGCGGAGACCAGCACTGGGAGCGGAGACCAGGACTGGGAGCGGAGACCAGGACTGGGAGCGGAGACCAGGACTGGGAGCGGAGACCAGGACTGGGAGCGGAGACCAGGACTGGGAGCGGAGACCAGGACTAAGAGCGGAGACCAGGACTGTGCACACTAAGTGTGATCTAAGCGATTGACACACTCGGAGTGTTGGCCCCAGTAGTGCGAGTGCGCCCCCTGCAGCTCGTGCGGTGCCAGTGTGTAGTGACACGTTGATTCTCTTTCTGCCCCTCCAGAACAGCATCGCGCTGGCGTCGGTCCAGCTGCCCCCGGCTCTCTTTGCCCGCTCGCCCACGGCCCCGGTCCCGGCCCTCACCAACTCCAGCTGCCAGCTGCAGTTCGTGGTGTTCCGCAACGGGAAGCTGTTCCCCAGCACCGGCAACTCCTCAAACCTCGCCGACAACGGGAAGCGAAAGAGCGCCTCCACGCCCGTCATCTTCACGGGCACAGGTGAGAGCGATTTCTGGGCACGGTGGGCGCGGCACGTTGGTTACGGGGCGGGGGGATGGTGCGTCGGAGCAGCAGGGAGCGACACCGTCAACCATTGCGTCTCAAGTCCAAACCCATCCTTACCCCAATTATCCCACCCCAGCCGCCATTTGGACCCCATGGGAATGGGTTGTCAGTGCTTAAATCAGCAGCGATTCATGTTTACATTCTAATGAACAATATATTTAATAAGCCCAAGCCTTAATCATTCATTAAGTCTGATATAAGTAAAAGTCATTTGATTATTATGCTGTTCCAGGACCCTCCTGTTTAAGATACAGATCAGCCTTGATCTCATTGAAAGGCAGAGCAGGCTCGAGGGGCTGAATGGCCTCCTCCTGTTCCTATGTTCTAAAGACACATTACATAAAAAATGTCTGAAGGCTGAAGGAGAAGTGCAGAAAGATAGAGAGTCAGAGAGAGAGACACACAGAGATAGATAGAGACAGACAGAGAGAGAGAGACACACAGAGATAGAGAGACAGAGATAGAGAGACAGAGAGAGAGACACAGAGATAGAGAGACAGAGATAGAGATAGAGAGACACACAGAGACAGATAGAGACAGAGACAGACAGAGAGATAGAGAGACAGAGATAGAGAGTCAGAGAGAGAGACACACAGAGATAGATAGAGAGAGAGACACAGAGATAGAGACACAGAGATAGAGAGACAGAGATAGAGATAGAGAGACACACAGAGACAGATAGAGACAGAGACAGACAGAGAGACACAGAGATATAGAGATAGAGAGACAGAGATAGAGAGACAGAGGTAGAGAGACAGAGGTAGAGAGACAGAGGTAGAGAGACAGAGATAGAGAGACAGAGATAGAGAGACAGAGATAGAGAGACAGACAGAGACACAGAGATAGAGAGATCGGGAGACAGAGAGAGAGAGAGAGACAGATAGAGACAGAGAGAGAGAGACAGAGAGAGAGACAGAGAGAGAGAGAGATAGGGAGACAGAGATAGAGATAGAGAGACAGAGAAACAGAGACAGAGAGAGATAGAGAGAAAGGGAGAAAGGAAGAGAGAGACAGAGAGATAAAGAGAAAGGGAGAGAGAGACAGAGAGATAGCGAGACAGAGAGAAAGGGAGAGAGAGAGACAGGGAGAGAGAGATAGAGAGACAGACAGGCAGAGAGGACAATCTAGTCTGAGCACAGATCTTGGGGACTCCGGGGTTGTTTGGTGGTTTCTGGCCCTGTGAGATCACGCGTTCAGTGAGTGTAAGACTGAGGCGTACCGGACAGGAAGATCACAGGATCAAGCCTTGGTCTCTGCCAAGGTGCGGGACAGAAGATGAGGTCTATCAGGAGATGGTGCTCAGGAAGGCCAGAGAGGGGAGGTGGATTTGGACCTCAGAGAGAAAGAAAGAGAGAGAGATAGGTTGGGAAAAAGAGAAAGAGAGAAAGAGAAAAAGAAAGAACTAGTGTTTATATGGGATCTTTCATGTCCTCAGGACGTCCCAAAGTACTTCACAACCAACAAAGCACTTGTTTGAAGTGTAGTCACTGTTGTAATGTAGGAAATGTGACAGCCAATCTGCGCACAGAAAGCTCCCACAAACAGCAATGAGATAAATGAGCAGATAATCTGTTGTAGTGATGTTGGTTGAGAGGTTTAGGGAGGCAATTCCATCCACATTATCTGAGCATGTGAGAGTGCAGGTTCTCCCCTTCTCTTATCATCATGGTAAGTGCCCACAGGAGTTTAAACCCTTCCTGCTCTATCTGGTCCCGGACATCGGGGGAAAGTGACTTTGATCGGAGTCCCAGGGGGGAATTTACAAAATGTTTTGGGGGAAGGAGGTACCTTCCCCCAATCATGGGGTCATAATACCTGCTAAGCCGTGCTATTCACTAACTGTTTGTCAAGCACTGACTTACTGGAAAAATGCTGTAACATGCTGCATGGCACATGAATGGGAATCTGCCTACACTTCCCCACACACTGAGCTCCTGATTTCAATCATGCAACCATGGCAACTGTCAATTAGAGGACAGGCACTTTAGGAAAAGGGAATAAAAACATTAAACTAATTCAATTATATTAAATTGCTCTATTTTTAATGAGGTCATTTCACTTCCTGTGTGGAAGCTGCATCCAAACGGCACTGCAGTATTTCTGGAGAAAGGAAAGAGAGACTTGCATTTCTATAGCGCCTTTCACAACCTCAGGACGTCCCAAAGCGCTTTACAGTCAATGAGGTACTTTTGAAATTAAGTCACTGTTGTAATGTAGGAAACGCGGCAACAACAACAGCTTTCATTTATATAGCGCCTTTAACATAGTAAAACGTCCCATGGTGCTTCACAGGAGCGATTATCAGACAAAATTTGACACCGAGCCACATAAGGAGATATTAGGACAGGTGACCAAAAGCTTGGTCAAAGAGGTCAGTTTTAAGGAGCGTCTTAAAGGAGGAGAGAGAGGCGGAGAGGTTTAGGGAGGGAATTCCAGAGCTTAGGACCCAGGCAGCTGAAGGCACGGCCGCCAATGGTGGAGCGATGGAGATCGGGGGGATGCGCAAGAGACCAGAATTGGAGGACCGCAGAGATCTCGGAGGAGTTGTGGGGCTGGAGGAGATTACAGAGATAGGGAGGGGCGAGGCCAGGGAGGGATTTAAAAACAAGGATGAGAATTTTGAAATCGAGGCGCTGCTTAACCAGGAGCCAATGTAGGTCAGCGAGCACAGGGGTGATGGGCGAACGGGACTTGGTGTGAGTTAGGACACGGGCAGCTGAGTTTTGGATGACCTCAAGTTTACGTAGAATGTGGGAGGCCGGCCAGGAGTGTGTTGGAATAGTCAAGTCTAGAGGTAACAAAGGCATGGATGAGGATTTCAGCAGCGGATGAGCTGAGACAGGGGCGGAGTCGGGCGATGTTACAGAGGTGGAAATAAGCGGACTTAGTGCTGGCATGAATATGTGGTCGGAAGCTCATCTCGGGGTCGAATGGGACACCAAGGTTGTGAACAGTGTGGTTTAGCCTCAGACAGATGTTAGGGAGAGGGATGGAGTCAGTGGCTAGGGAGTTTGTGGCGGGGACCGAAAACAATGGCTTTGATCTTCTCAATATTTAATTGGAGGAAATTTCTGCTCATCCAGAACTGGATGTCGGACAAGTAGTCTGACAATATAGAGACAGTGGAGGGGTCGAGAGAAGGGGTAGTGAGGTAGAGCTGGGTGTCGTCAGCGTACATGTGGAAACTGACGCTGTGTTTTCGGATGGTGTCGCCGAGGGGCAACATGTAGATAGAATAGGAGGGGGCCAAGGATAGATCCTTGGGGGACACCAGAGGTAACGATGCGGGAGTGGGAAGAGAAGCCATTGCAGGTGATTCTCTGGCTACGATTAGAAAGATCAGAATGGAACCAGGCGAGTGCAGTCCCACCCAGCTGGACAACGGTGGAGAGACTTTGAAGGAGGATGGAGTGGTCAACTCTGTCAAGGGCTGCAGACAGGTCGAGAAGAACGAGGAGGGATAGTTTGCCTTTGTCACAATCACATTGGATGTCACTTGTGACCATTTCGGTACTGTGGTGGTAGGGGGGGTCACCTGATTGGAGGGATTCAAACATGGAGTTTCGGGAAAGATGGACACGGATATGGGAGGCGACGTTCAAGGACTTTGGAGAGGAAAGGGAGGTTGCAGATTCGCCAATTTATACACAGCAAGATCCCACACAAACGCAAGGTGATGATGACCAGATAATCTCTTTTAGTGAGGGATAAATATTAGTCAGGACACCAGAGGGAGAATTCCCCTGCTCTTATTCAAAATAGTGTCATGCGATCTTTTACATCCACCCGAGAGAGCAGACAGGGCTTCACATTCATTCATCTGAAAGACTACACCTCCGACAGTGCAGCACTTGCTCAGTACTGGACTAGAGTGTCTGCCTAAATGTTGTGTTGGACTGGGGCTTGAACCAACAACCTTCTGACTCAGAGGCCAGTGCTGCCCACTCAGCCACGGCTGACACATCGACAGAAGCAAGAACACAGAATTCCAGCTTGGCCAATATTCCACAGCGGGAAAGACCATGAATGAGTTCTGCCGAGGGTCACAACTGAAGGGCAGGTGGGTTTTGAATAAGAACATAAGACATAGGAGCAGGAGTAGGCCAATTGGCCCCTCGAACCTGCTCCGCCATTCAATGAGATCATGGCTGATCTGATCCTAACCGCCAATCTACTATCACAGAACCATCTCCTGAACCTAACAGAATTGGACACACGAAATAGGAACAGGATCAGGCTACACGGCCCCTGGGCCCGCTACGCTACCCACAGGGCCATGACTGATCCGAACCTAGACTCATGTCCAAATTCCTGCCCGCTCCCCGTAACCCTTAATTCCCTTTACTTCTAGGAAACTGTCTATTTCTGTTTTAAATTTATGTAATGATGTAGCTTCTACAGCTTTTTGGGGCAGCATATTCCATGGACCTACCACCCTCTGAGTGAAGTAGTTCCTTCTCATCTCAGTTTTGAAAGAGCAGCCCCTTATTCTAAGACTATGCCCCCTAGTTCTAGTTTCACCCATCATCGGGAACATCCTCCCCGCATCCACCCGATCCAACCCCTTCACAATCTTATATGTTTCAATAAGATCGCCTCTCATTCTTCTGAACTCCAATGAGTAGAGTCCCAATCTACCCAACCTCTCCTCGTATGTCCATCCCCTCTGCCGAGGGTCACAACTGAAGGGCAGGTGGGTTTTAAATGGCCCCGTAGTATGAACAGCACTGGAGTAAGAGCAAACCCACAGCCCAGCACTAACATCCTTCATGTTGATGAGCATCAAAAAATGTCAGCAATATTCATATAACACAAATAACTCTATGTATTTGACAGCTACATACTCCTTTTTTATTTATTCGTTCCTGGGATGTGGGACTTGCTACCCATCCCTAATTGCCCCTGAGAAGGTGGTGGTGAGCTGCCCTCTTGAACCACTGTTCTTTGTAGCAGTTTGGTACAAACTGAGTGTCTCGCTGGGCTATTTCAGAGGGCAGTTAAGAGTCAACCACATTGCTGTGGGTCTGGAGTCACATATAGGCCAGACCGGGTAAGGACGGCAGATTTCCTTCCCTAAAGGATGGTAGTAAACCGGATGGGTTTTTACCACAATCCGATAGTTTCATCATCACTGATACTGGCTTTTTAATTCCAGATTTATTTAATTAACTGCATTTAAATTCCCCAGCTGCCGTGGTGGGAGTTGAACTCATGTCTAACCCTAGATTATTAGTCCAGGCCTCTGGATTACTAGTCCAATAACAACATTATCACTATGCTACCGTTCCCGTATACTGATATTGGTGCGTTCCTTTATGTACACTTTTCAATATAAATTGTACACTTTTAAATATAAATATAATGAGTATAATTTGTACAGATAATTCAAATGAAAAAGCACAGCAATAATTTAACTTCTACAAAAATGTGCAGTAATACTTGCTCCAGTCCTTCAGTTTGATAAACGGTGACCAGTGCACACACTGTAATACGGTAAGATTATTATAGAGCTCCTCTGATAGCTCATTGCATAAAGGTACTGCCCTGGTGGGTTAACGAGCCACACAAACCAACAGTTGGGACACTGGCATTGGCCTCAGCACCCCTGGACAAGAGAGAGGGATAGAAACATTCAGCCCGGGCGCTTGTTCCTGATTGCTATCCATTGAGCTCGGTTGGAAAGTAGAGCGCGAACATGCCAGGGTCAGAGGGCTGTGAACCCCCTAATGATCATTCTCACAGATCATACAAGAACAACCCCTTGAGCAAGGTAAGAGAGAGGAGCTGGTGCCATTTACGAGAGGTGGGGCAGAACACTAAGTGAGTAGGAAAGGCACGAGTTAAAATGTGTTGGAAGATTGCAGCAGGATTCTTTTTGCAGGGTTGTGCGGTTAGTTTAAAGGAGGAATATCGGGCAGAACAAGCGAGAGCGCCAGAGGGGAAATGAGGAGAAATCTTTTCACGCAGCGAGTTGTTGTGATCTGGAACGCGCTGCCTGAAAGGGCGGTGGAAGCAGATTCAATAATAACTTTCAAAAAGGGAATTGGATAAATACATGAAAAGGAAAAATGTGCAGGTTTCTGGAGGAAGAGCAGGGGGGGAGTGGGACTAATTGTTTAGATCTTTTAAAGAGCCGGCACAGGAACAGTGGGCCCAATGGCCTCCTTCTGTGCTTTAAGATGCTGTGATTCTAACTGATTTGACAACATTTGTTTCCATTATTTCATTAATTTAACAATTAGCGTCCATGGATACTTGACCGCATTCTTCAACTCCTCTCTGAATTTAGTCTGGGTCAGTGTGTAAATAAATGTGTTTGTACAGCAACTCAAAAATTGAAGCATAATTCCAACTTCATGGACAATCGATACTGGGTTAGTGAAAGCAGAGGATGTGTCGAGGCTTATAAATCTATCAAAACTATAAAACATACGTCATCCATAACAGTACAAAGGTTCCCGAGACAGAGAAGAGTAAAAGGATGGAATTTCTTCGGCTCGTTATCTCGGGATCATCGCACCTCTCGTTGTTGCCACCACCTCGGAGCCTCCTGCCGACTCGACCAGCCACTGAAATGTGCCTGACAGTCAGGGCGTTGGGCAGCAAGATCAGAGTGAGTGGAAGACACGGGGTTAAAATAGAGTCAAGCCAATGAAATGCTCTCCATCCGAGTGAAATAAAGTAGCTTGGTTTTACCGCACAAAACCACGGCACGTTATCATACGTGTCCAAAGATGTATAGCTAAAGCACACAGGGATGTTTTTTTACGCAGAACAGCGTGCACACGGTCCCTATAACCGCAGCTGCAGTTTTCTCTGTTCAATATTTTGATCTCAGTTTCTGGCAACTGATGGCCACAAAGCGATCGAAGGTGAAAGTGACGGTTAACCAGATGGAACTGTCAGTGGCTACAAAAAGCAGGAGCGATCTGAGACTACAGATGGCGGTGATGTCCAAGAAGCAATATGGAAAATAAATGTTATTAATCTGAGTCAATATCACGTCAAAGATAACCACCATTAGATCCGCCGCTGCCATGGCAACCATGTAGTAAGTGACGCACTTGGAGAGACCACATTTCCCTTGGAACAGGACGACAATCGCCGCCACATTAACTGGCAAGGAAGAGAAACAAAGGGATTTACTGATCAGGCTTACCACAGGGTGACTGATGTGAAACCTACAGCTCCACGACTGTGTCAGAAATTGAACTATATAGAATTACATAGAATGCACAGAACCAAAACAGGCCATTCGGCCCAACTGCTCCGTGCCGGTGTTTCTGCTCCACACGAGCCTCCTCCCACCCTCCCCATCTCACCCTATCACCATATCCTTCTATTCCTTTCTCCCTCACATGCTTATCTCACTTCCCTTTAAATGGGTCTCTACTATTCACATGAAACCACTCCCTGTGGTAGCGAGTTCCACATTCTCACCACTGTCTGGGTAAAGAAGTTTCTCCTGAATTCCCTCTTGGATTTATCAGTGACTATCTTATGACCCCCAGCTGAAGATTCTGCTGAAGGTGCTGACTCATGCCAGGGTACCATCCCATGGGTGTTGGGTGTCCTCACTGCCATGTAGTCACTTGTGAGCTTGGACACAGAGTGTTGACAAATTGCTCAACCATAGCTAGCGCAGCCCAACTCAATGCAACCCTCACCCAGCATCCATCGCAACTAGCGGTTTGCAGTAGGATAGTGAGCGGGAGGAAGGATGCTGGCTGATTTTTCTCCTCCCTTACCTTGGACAATATAGGATCAGCAACAACAACATGGCTTTATAGCGTCTTTCACAACCTCAGGATGTTTCGATGCACTTTACAGCCAATGAAGTACTTTTGAAGTGTAGTCACTGTTGTAATGTAGGAAACGCGGCAGCCAATTTGCGCACAGCAAGCTCCCACAAACAGCAATGAGATAATGACCAGATCATCTGTTTTTAGTAATGTTGGTTGAGGGATAAATATTGGCCCAGGACACCGGGGAGAACTCCCCTGCTCTTCTTCAAAATAGTGCCGTGGGATCTTTTACATTCATCTGAGAGAGCAGACAGAGTCTCGGTTTAATGCCTCATCCGAGAGACGGCACCTCCGACAGTGCAGCACTCCCTCAGTACTGCACTGGGAGTTTCAGCCTCGATTATGTGTTGAAGTCTCTGGTGTGGGATTTGAACCCACAACTTCAGACTTAGATGTAGGAGTGCTAACCACTGACCTGCAGCTGACACGTTCAATGCTATAATCCATAAATAGTAAGGAGAAATGGAGGCTACCCCACTTAGTCCAAGGCTCTGGATTACTAATCCAGTAACATAACCAATACGCTACCATACCCAGCTGACACCTTGAAGGCAATAATCCATAAATCCACTTATTGAGTGAACAGCAAGAAACTATAACAGGTTTAGAGATGAACGGGAAACCATCAATGATGCGAATCTGAAATAAAAAACATAAAATGCTGGAACTTCACAATGGGCCAGTCAGCACCTGAAATAGAAAAAGAGGTTAATGTTTCTGATGAACATTCAAACAGCCATTTGCAGGACTAACAAGTTCTAATTATTTACCAGGGACACCAATAGCCGCACGAACCGGGTAGTAAATGTCTTCTTTCTGCAGAATTATTGGCCGCTGCATTTTCTGTGAGCAGTGATGGCTGTGTCTGCCGCAGGCACTGACTCTGCCTGACGCACTGATCCTAACGATCCAGGCAGCTCCTTATCTATACCTGAGGGAAACCCCCGGTGGGACTATTAGCTACACTCACTGAAACAAACAGATTAAGGCAGCCCTGTCTAACGTGCTAGGAAACCCCCTTAGTTTTTAACCCACAATATTCTAACTTGGAGGCGAGAGTGCTATCCACACAGCTACAGCTGACACTAAGTTAACATAAGAACATAAAAAACAGGAGCAGGAGTCGGCCCATCAAGCCTGCCCCGCCAGTCAATAAGATCACGGTTGAACTTCTACATCAACTTCACTTCCCTTTTCATAAACCCATGTTGACTCTGCCTAATCATAGTGTGATTTTCCAAGTGCCCTGTTACCATGTCCTTAACAATCGATTGCAGCATTTCCCCTACTACTAATGCCAGGCTAACTGGCTTGTAGTTCCCTGTTTTCTCTCTCCCTCCTTTCTTGAACAGCGGGGTTAAGAGCAGTTGAGGGTAAAGAAATGTTTGAGCTTCCATGGGGAGGGGGAGTGTTCAGCCAAGGAGGAGATGTGTGGGCGGTTCAGTTGAAGCCAAGAGTGTGGACAGATGGGCAAGACGGAGCCTTCAAAGGTAAGAGGGGAAACTGCTGGTTGGTTGGTCTTGCAAGCAAGCTGAGGAAGGACGATTTCAGTTTTTCTGTGTTTTTTCCCTGTATTGATGTTGCTCAGATGGTTGTGGGGTGAGCGAGGCGAGCGATCCCATCCTGGTGTCCCTGCGTCACTGGCAGTCGGGGGAAGACCAGGTGGCGGCCCATTGGAACTTTGACCTCCTCGATGGCTTCGGAGGCTGGCAGGCGGAAGGATGCCAAATAGCGCACGCCAAGGTTAACATCACCACCATGTGGTGCCACCAGTTCAGTAACATCGCCGTGCTGAAGGTGAGTGTGGGCGGGGCAGGCACAGAGCAAGTGGCTGTCGGCACAAAGCTAGCGGGAATGCTCAGGACTTTACGTTAGCCACTCGGGGAGATTACTGATCAGTGCTTCCTTGTTTAAATATTGGGATCCTGCTTGAGATTAATGGCCAGCTAATTGGGAATGCCCGTATCCTAACTCGCACCAGGTCTCGTTCACCCATCGCCCCTGTGCTCGCTGACCTACATTGGCTCACAGTCCAGCAGCCCCGTGATTTTAAAATTCTCATCCTTGTTTTCAAATCCCTCCATGGCCCTCGCCCCTCCCTATCTCTGGAGCCTCCTCCAGCCCCACAACCCCCCGAGATCTCCACATTCCCGGCCAGGGGCCAACGGGATCAAGCTGTTGGAGGCAGCAGCCATTTTGAAGATAGGTCTGGTGGTGGCTTCCTGGCTACTTTTGATCAGGAAAGGTTTGCTTTGCCCTTGTGTGTGACAAGGCCCACAATACAGGGTAGAGAAGCGGTGGAAGAGGATGTAGATCAGGAAGTAGTGCTGAGGTGACCACAAGTTTGGGTTTACGTTGATCTTAGGAGGAGGGATGACCGGGGGTGGGGGGGGGCTGAGGAGTTCCACAGTTTTTGAGGTGTTGAGCATCTCCCAAACCTGTGACCTCCACCACCTAGAAGGACAAGGGCAACAGGTACTTGGGAACTCCACCAGCTCCAAGTTCCCCTCCAAGTCAGACACCATCACAACTTACACATATATCGCCCTTCCTTCATCATCCCTCGAGTTTAGAAGATTAAGGGGTGATCTGATTGAGGTGTTTAAGATGATTAAAGGAGTTGAGAGGGTAGATAGAGAGAAACTATTTCCTCTGGTGGGGGGAGTCCAGAACAAGGGGGCATAACCTTAAAATTAGAGCCAGGCCGTTCAGGGGTGATGTCAGGAAGCACTTCTTCACACAAAGGGTAGAGGAAATCTGGAACTCTCTCCCCAAAATGGTGTTGAGGCTGTGGGTCAATTGGAAATGTCAAAACTGAGATCGATAGATTTTTGTTCAGTAAGGCAGGTAGAGAGATCAGTCATAATCTAATTGAATGGCGGAACAGGCTTGAGGGGCCAAATGGCCTCCTCCTGCTCCTATTTCTTATGTTCACCACACGGACAGCAGCGGTTCCAGAAGGCGGCCCACCACCACCTTCTCAAGGATCACTAGGGATGGGCAATAAATGCCGGCCTTGTCAGCGACGCCCATATCCTGAGAATGCGTATGAGAAAAAGAATAAGAGGAGGACGCACCATTTAAGTTTGCAGTTTATCACTTCATTGTGTTTTCCTTACAGAAGATAAGTAACCAGCCTACCCCAGTTCATGGAAACATGCAGGTTCTGCACCCCATTATCTACACCTGCACTGCTGTCCTCTTACTCTGCCTCTTCACCGCCATCATTACCTACATCCTGAAGCACAAGTAAGTTACCAATTGCACCTAGTAAAAAAATATAATTGCCAGTGTACCAAGGGTCAGAACAGATAATGGTTGTAGCTAGGTTACATAGAATGTACAGCACATTCGGCCCAACTGGTCCATGCTGCACTCGAGCCTCCTCCCACCCTACTTCATCTCTGGTTCTGGACTGGGTCTATATTGGATCTGGCACAAGTGACCTGCTGCCCAATTTTTTTAAATTTCTTCCTGGGAGTCACTGGCAAGGCCAGCAGTTATTGCCCTTGAGAAGGTGGTGGTGAGCCGCCTTCTTGAACCGCAGAGGGCAGTTAAAAGTCAACCACACCATCTGGAGTCACATAGAGGCCAGACCGGGTAAGAATGAGCAGGTTTCCTTCCCTAAAGGACATTAGTGAACCAGATGGCTTTTTATGACAATCTGATAGTTTCATGGTCACCATTAACTGATACTGGCTTTGTATTCCAGATTTATTTAATTCGCTGAATTTAAATTCCCCAGCTGCCGTGGTGGGATTTGAACTCACGTCTCCTGGATCATTAGTCCAGGCCTCTGGATTACTAGCCCAGTGACATTACCACTATGCTACCGTTCCCACTTGCCCCCTGTTAATCCCAGAAGCAGGTTCCCAATGGAAAATGATGGAAGGTTTTCAACACAGAAGGAGGGGCGGCAGGACCTCGGAGAGGCTCGTGGTCTGGGAAACCGGCATCGGGCCTCATGAGGGCCACTTTGGGCATCTGCCTCCCCCTATCCCCCTCCCAAAGGTCCTTCAAGGCAGCCACCCCTGCCACCTTGATCAACAGTTTGATATTGTTGCGAGCATCAAAGGGGAAGGGCCGTTGCCCATCCGGGATCACGATGTTGATTCCCCCCCCCACCCCCCCTTTCACCCCTCTCCGAACATGTCACCAAATGGTGGGTCGTTCCTGCAGTGCAGGCTGCCCCATTTCAGAGGGGAAACTAGGTCTTCAACATCCACCCCTTGCACAGTGATATTGTGGAAGTATTGGAGCAGGGCCACCGCCCCGCCCTCCAAGCACAAAGGGGACCTGGGATGGAGTGAATAAAAAGGGAAGGGAAAAGAAATATGAAGGCCCAAGTTGCATCACACAGCACTCACCTCGAGTGTGCACAGAGAGTGTGAGCTCAGGCGGAGCTCACTATTCCATTGCTCAGGTGGTGAGATTTACCCCAACCACCACCTTAAACATTCACTCCCTCCACCACCGGCGCACCGTGGCTGCAGTGTGTACCATCTACAAGGTGCACTGCAGCAACTCGCCAAGGCTTCTTCGACGACACCTCCCAAACCCGTGACCTCTACCACCTAGAAGGACAAGGGCAGCAGGATCATGGGAACACCACCACCTCCAAGTTCCCCTCCAAGTCACACACCATCCTGACTTGGAAATATATCGGCCGATCCTTCATCGTCGCTGGGTCAAAATCCTGGAATTCCCTCCCTAACAGCACTGTGGGAGCACCTTCACCACACGGACTGCAGCGGTTCAAGAAGGCGGCTCACCACCACCTTCTCAAGGGGCAACTAGGGATGGGCAATAAATGCCGGCCTTGCCAGCGACGCCCACATCCCGAGAATTTTTTTTAATTAATGCTTTGGTTGGTGAACTAGGGGCTTCAATAAAAGTGCTGGAGAGACGTGATTCTGTTGATGTGTGTAGTTTAATATCATAGCCTCTATCCTTTTAGCACGATCCGAATTTCCAGGAAGAACTGGCACATGTTGCTTAACCTCTGGTTCCACATCTCCATGACCTGTGCTGTGTTTGCTGGAGGCATCAACCGAACGGAGTACGGTCTGATCTGCCAAGTGGTGAGTCTATATCCCAGGTTCTGTTTGCGTTTTCCGGACTGAGCTGTTTCTGTGGCGCAGGGCTCCACAAGCATGGCGGGACGATTTGCTTGTGCCGTCTCTTATTTATGGGCACAGATGTCGCACTCTGCGCATTACGTTGTAGTCGTCACCTTCTGTTACAGATGCTGAGCCGCAGCCTGTAACTGGCACCTACGTTCCCAGCTGCAAAGTTCCCGAACCAGACAACAATTGCACTTTGAGTGACCTGAGCCGCTGTTTACTTAACAACACTTGGGCCTTGTGGTCTGAAAGAGAAATCTTAGCAGCAGAATAATACATTTCATGGTATAACACTCTGATCCTTATAAATCAGCCTATCATTGACCCACCCTGAGCAATGTCACAGAGACCCACTAATATAGAAATGAGATATTAAATCTCGTACATCCTGTGACACTCTCCTGTCACAACGGGCGCGATTTTGCCAGCCCTGGGGAGGCGGGTATGGAGGCGGGACTGCCGGGAAAATGGCAGAATTTGGGGGCGGGTGCCCAACCCGCCTTCGTGCCATCTTGCCAGGAGGCGGGTAGCCGTCCTGCGCCGGGTCCCATCTCCTTGGAGGCGGGAAGGGATTACAGCCACTTAATTGCCTGTTAACAGGTAGTTAACAGGCAGAAAATAGGATTATCACCATTTTGCCCTCACAAGTGCGGGCTTCCCGACGGCTGCGAACCCCGCCAGGGTCACCGAGGCGAGCAGTGGGTCTGCGGGGGTCGGAGGGGTCCAAAAGTGCGCTGTGGAGGTGAGTGATGGGTGCAAGTGTGGAGAGGTGAGTATCTGAGGTGAGTGGAAAGTGTTAGTAAAAGTTTACTTACCTTTGTTTCTTCCTGCAGGCTTCAATCGGTGGGGATGCGGAGAGTTTCGCACCTCCGCGGTAGAGATGACAGATGGCCGTTGCATTCTCCAATGCAGCAACCATCTAATTTCTGCAAAAGAAAGAGGTTTGATGAGGTCTTGAATTCAAGAACTCATCAAACTACAGAGAATGTCAGTGTTTGACAGCTTCACAGAGCTGTCAAACGATAACAATTCATCTGTCAAGATGAAACATCATACGCTGACGTTCACTGTAACTGGCTTCCCTTAATTGGCCTGCTAAACCCGCTGGGCGGGCTTAACAAGGTCAATCAAGGGAAAATAGCGTGGGGTTGGCCAGAAGTTGATGGAGGCGGGACTGAAACCCGACAAGTGGGAGTCCCGCCTCCAAAAACTCCCCATTGGCAAAATCACCCCCATTATTTCCATACCTGTCTGCCACATGCAAAAATCTGCATATTTTTTATACTTCCATCTGACTGAGTCCTCCCAGCTGCTCCTCCTGCACAGACGGCGATGTTTCCCTATCCTCCACAGGCCTAGGCCCGCTAATACCAGACCCTCGCCTCTGCTCCCAAGGGAAGCCTCTGTGGAGAGAGAAACAGAGTTAACGTTTCAGGTCTTTGACCTTTCCTATAGCTGTGCTGCTGGTCACGACCCTGGCTGTACGTTTATTAAGCGCTTACTGCACTTTCCTTATCTTAGTAGAGATGCAGTCGCATCTTAAGCAGCTTAAAGCACGTTCCTGGGTTATTCCGCTATACAGCTTATCTTAGGAGTGGGAGTGGCAATCTCTAAAGGGCTGCCCCATCACAGAGCCTGTTTTATTGATTTAGAGCACTTCGGGTCCATTCACAGTGTAAGCGCAGTGTCTTAAATTACAGAGGCTTTGAAGTTTGGTGCTGGGAAAGGCCTTGGACACTTCAGTGAGGCAAAGTTGGTTCCTGCCTTGGGCCACCTTGTGGGCAGATTGACCGTGAAAACAGCTTTGGCCATTTAACAGAATCGGGTTGAGACCAGCCTCGGTTCAGTGGATCTGATTAAAATGAAGCGAGGCTGGGGCTGCTTTAGGGGACTTGATGAAGCCATGTCGAGATGTTCGAGAGGCGAGCTTGGAATTGACCAAACTCTTCAGGTTGTCAGTCAGCTGAAGCAAGAAGTCTGGCACAAGCACCGTGCCGTGTCAGCCGTGGCTCAGGGGGCAGCACCCTCGCCTCGTGAGTCGAGAAGGTCGTGGGTTCAAGCCCCACTCCAGAGACTTGAGCACAAACATCTAGGCTGACACTCCCAGTGTGGTACTGAGGGAGGGCTGCACTGTCGGAGGGGCAGTACTGAGGGAGCGCAGCACTGTCGGAGGGGCAGTACTGAGGGAGCGCCTCACTGTCGGAGGGGCAGTACTGAGGGAGCGCCGCACTGTCGGAGGGGCAGTACTGAGGGAGCGCCGCACTGTCGGAGGGGCAGTACTGAGGGAGCGCCGCACTGTCGGAGGGGCAGTACTGAGGGAGCGCCGCACTGTCGGAGGGGCAGTACTGAGGGAGCGCCGCACTGTCTGTGGGGCAGTACTGAGGGAGTGCTGCACTGTCGGAGGGGCAGTACTGAGGGAGCGCTGCACTGTCGGAGGGGCAGTACTGAGGGAGTGCTGCACTGTCGGAAGGCCAATACTGAGGGGGCGCCGCACTGTCTGTGGGGCAGTACTGAGGGAGCGCTGCACTGTCGGAGGGGCAGTACTGAGGGAGCGCTGCACTGTCGGAGGGGCAGTACTGAGGGAGTGCTGCACTGTCGGAGGGGCAGTACTGAGGGCGCGCCGCACTGTCGGAGGGGCAGTACTGAGGGAGTGCCACACTGTCGGAGGGGCAGTACTGAGGGAGCGCCGCACTGTCGGAGGGGCAGTACTGAGGGAGTGCCGCACTGTCGGAGGGGCAGTACTGAGGGAGTGCCGCACTGTCGGAGGGGCAGTACTGAGGGAGCGCTGCACTGTCGGAGGGGCAGTACTGAGGGAGCACCGCACTGTTGGAGGGGCAGTACTGAGGGAGCGCCGCACTGTCGGAGGGGCAGTACTGAGGGAGCACCGCACTGTCGGAGGGGCAGTACTGAGGGAGCGCCGCACTGTCGGAGGGGCAGTACTGAGGGAGCGCCGCACTGTCGGAGGGGCAGTACTGAGGGAGCGCTGCACTGTCGGAGGGGCAGTACTGAGGGAGTGCCGCACTGTCGGAGGGGCAGTACTGAGGGAGCGCCGCACTGTCGGAGGTGCCGTCTTTCAGATGAGGCATTAAACTGAGGCCCCGTCTGCCCTCTCAGGTGGATGTAAAAGATCCCACGGCACTATTTCAAAGAAGAGCAGGGGAGTTATCCCTGGTGTCCTGGTCAATATTTATCCCTCAACCAACATAACAAAAACAGATGATCTGGTCATTATCACATTGCTGTTTGTGGGATCTTGCTGTGCGCAAATTGGCTACCACGTTTCCTACATTACAACAGTGACTACATTTCAAAAAGTACTTCATTGGCTGTAAAGCGCTTTGGGACGTCCTGAGGTTGTGAAAGGCGCTGGAGAAATGCGAGTCTTTCTTTATGTGTGGGTGGGTGGCAGGGCCCTGCCTCTCTGCCCATTGACTGCTCCATCTTGTAGGCGTGACGTTCTTTGATGCCATCGTCCAGTCTCCTCTAACTCGGGGTTTCTAAGTGTGTTGGTTGACCTGCAGTAATCCGATTCACCTTCTCTTCCCAGATCGGAATTGTTCTACATTATTCGTCCCTCTCCACCCTGCTCTGGATCGGAGTGTCGGCGAGGGTCATTTACAAGGAAGTGACGCAGAAGGTGCAGCGACAGCAGGAACTCGAGCTGCCTCCACCCGCCCAGCGCCCAATGCTCAGGTACAGCAGAGGGTGGGACGGGGTGAAGGCGATTGTGACTTTGCACCAAGTCCGAGACTAAAGCCTTGAAACTGATGGTTTCAGATATTTCCAAATCGTTTTATTGAATACTGACATAAACTGTTACAGGAAGGGAATCTGGGCAACGTTCTTGAGAAATCTTTTTTTTTTATTTTGCTGTTCATGTGTTCCCTGGCAACATGAGATCTCATCATATCCTTCATGGAACTGTAAAGACTAACAGCTCGGAAAGAGGCCATGGCTATCTGCTTTGTTCTTAACTCGCTGTCGCTGCACTATTGAAGGTTGATCCTCTTCCTCCATTAACTCTGTGTTTCTGACCTCTCTTCCGCTCTTTTCCCTCTCCGTTCTTCACCCGATCCCACGGTGCATTCGTCACACTTTTTCAGATTGAGAACCCTCTGTGGCCGCATTGTCCAGCCCTCTTGTGCTGCGATGGCTGAATCAGCACATCTCCACCTCCTCCCGCCCGTCACTGGGACCATGAAGACCTAGTCCCATTCAATTCTTCAAAGACTCGGTTTCTTCAAGTCCATTAACAACCCCACCAATTACCGTTGCTGGTTCCATCCTAAGTCGTCCCTCATTTATTCATATCCTTGGCCTCACTCTCTCCTTGATGCTAACTCGAGCTCCCATTGCTAAAGCGACTGCAAGAAGCTCGGTTTACTGTCCCGTGGCCAACAGTCCTATTTCCCTTCAACAACTCTTATCCCTCCATCAACCTTTAAGTTGGTCCATAACTTGAATTCCCTTCTGGCAACTCTCCCATACTTCTGGATAGTTTACAAGAGAAAGCTGGCCGTGGGCAGTCTCTCTCTCACCTCTGGCCCCCAGTGTCTCTCCCTCCATTGTAACCTCTCTCTATCTTACTGATCACACTTTAGTCAGTGATTCTCTGAATTAACTTCTCCTTAACTTCTTCAGCTCCAAATATGCTGTCAAACCACTCTTCCTCATCCTGACATCCCAACCGCATTGAAATAAAGACTCATCGAACCATCTCCTACCCTAACTTATGATGCGGAGATGCCGGTGTTGGACTGGGGGTGGACAAAAGTGAGAAGTTGCACAACACCAGGTTATAGTCCAACAGCTTTATTTGAAATCACAAGCTTTCGGAGCGCTGCTCCCTCGTCAGGTGAAGAAGGAGCAGCGCTCCGAAAGCTTGTGATTTCAAATAAAGCTGTTGGACTATAACCTGGTGTTGTACGACTTCTCACATTTACCCTAACTTAGTCTTTCCCATGCCCTCAAACACTATTCCACTCCTCACATCCCTCGTTCTTTCCTTCTACCTGCAACTTCCAGCAGCTTCAAGCTTCACCGAATTGCGACCTCCTGAACCTTGCTGATGTCGTGCGTTCAAGTCCTGTTATTTGCGCAGTGCTTGTCCGAGGCTCAGGCCAGATCATGAATGTGTTTTCTTTCTCTGTGCAGGTTCTATCTCATCGCAGGAGGCATTCCCCTAATTATATGCGGGATCACCGCAGCGGTCAATCTGCACAATTACAGCGACTACAGCCCATAGTGAGTATCTGTTCAACTCTGTCCATTTGAGGAGTTGAGCGTGTTTACTCAGCTCCAACCATTATAGGGCTTGGCCCACACGACAACATTGGCTGCATTCCACAGGCTGTGAGGCGCTATATAAATGCAGGTTGTTCCTCGCCTTTCTTTCTTCAAGTGGATCAGCCTGTTTCTGACACAATGTTTTTTTATTGGCTTTTGATTGTCCCAAGATCAGAAAGAAATGGCTGTAATCGTAGCCCGATCTATTCCAAATGAAGATTGTCTTTGTCACCTCCAGACTTGACTATCCCAACGTCCCACCTTCCGCCCTCCGTAAACTTCAGCCCATCCCAAACTCGGCTGCCCGTGTCCTAACTCGCACCGAGTCCCGTTCACCCATCACCCCCGTGCTCGCTGACCTACATTGGCTCCCGGTCCGGCAACACCTCGATTTTAATTTTCTCATCCTTGTTTTCAAATCCCTCCATGGCCTCGCCCCGCCCTATCTCTGTAACCTCCTCCAGCCCCCACAACCCTCCGAGATCTCTGCGCTCCTCCAATTCTGGCCTCTTGAGCATCCCTGATTTTAATCGCTCCACCATTGGCGGCCTGTGTCTTCAGCTGCCTGGGCCCTAAGCTCTGGAACTCCCTCCCTAAACCTCTATAGTAGAGTACAAAAGCAAGGAAGTTAAGCTAAACCTTTATAAAACACTGGTTTAGCCCCAGCTGGAGATTGTGTCCAATTCTGGGCATCACGCCTTTAGGAAGGATGTCAAGGCCTTGGAGAGGGTGCAGAGAAGATTCACTAGAATGGTACCAGGGCTGAGGGACTTCAGTTACGTGGAGAGATTGGAGAAGCTGGGGTCGTTCTCCTTAGACCAGAGAAGGTTAAGGGGAGATTTAATAGAAGTGTACAAAAGGATGAAGGGTTTTAATAGAGTAGATAAGGAGAAACTGTTTCCAGTGGCAGGAGGGTCGGTAACCAGAGGACACAGATTTAATATAATTTGGCAAAAGAACCAGAGGGGGAGATGAGGAGAATTTTTTTTCCGCAGCGAGTTGTTGTGATCTGGAACGCGCTGCCTGAAAGGGCGGTGGAAGCAGATTCAATAGTAACTTTCAAAAGGGGAATTGGATAAATACTTGAAAAGGAAAAAAATTGCAGGGCTGTGGGGAAAGAGCGGGGGGGAGTGGGATTGATTGGATAGATCCCAGGGTGCACAGATTTTGCGCTGGGGGGGATGGGGGGATGGGGCATATCTGGGATTTGGAGGGGAGGTGCGAAGGACACAACCCATCCAAAAAACAATGTTGAGGGGGAGCTTATCCTCTGCCCTACACTTATGGAAGGAGCGTCTTAACTGTTGTTGTTTCTCCCCTCCACCCTCTGTAGCTGCTGGTTGGCCTGGAAGCCGAGCCTGGGAGCGTTCTACGTGCCCGCAGGATTCACGGTGCTCGTCAGCTGGATCTACTTCCTGTGCGCCGCCCTGCACCTCCGGTGCTACCCGCGGAGCAAGGGCGAAGGTCAAGGGTCGCCGGAGGGGGAGCAGCGTCCGGCGGTCAACGGCACCCACCTGACCGACTCGGGATCGGCCTCCTGCGGCTCCGGGAGCCCCTCGCTGACCACCGAGAATGAGTATTCCTTGGAAGCTCAGCTCTGGGTGCTGGTGGCCACCCAGTTCCTCTTTGTTGCCCTTTGGACTTTTGGGGCCCTCTCCGTCTCCCAAGGCCTGTCTTTCAACGTCTTGTTCAGCTGCCTGTACGGGGTGGCGGCAGTCGGGCTGGGCCTTTTGGTGCTGATCCACCACTGCCTGAAGCGCCAGGACGTCTGCAGGCCCTGGCTGCCCTGCGCCGGGGAATCGCCCGCGCGAGCTCGCAGCCACCCCGTTGGTCCTGGTCCTGCCGCGGGCGCGGGTCCCCAGCTCGGCCTGGCGGTCTGCGGCCCTGAGGCGGCGCATTCCAACAAGTCGTCCTCTCCCGGCAGCACCTACTCGGGGTCCGGGCAGTGCAAGGTGACCAACCTCCAGGCGGCCTTGAACCAAGGGGACTGCGCCGGCGCCAAAACGCCGTCGCTCTGCGGCGAGAACGAACAGGACGCCAAGGAGGCCCAACCGTGCGGGAATAGCGTGCCGGCGGGCAGCCGGAACCACAAAGCCAGGACTAAACTGCACCGGGAGGGCAAGCACCACCGGTTAAAAGCGCTGAGGGGGGCTGGCTCGGACCCGGCCTCCAGCGAGAACGGCAGCCAGCCGGAGAGCTGCCCAAGCAGCCGCACCAGCCAGCTGAGTAACGGCGGGGCGGGCCGAGGATCCGGCGAGCGGGAGGCCAGCATGACCCCCTCGGAGGGGAGTGACACTAGCAGCCAGCCCCATGGCCCCAGCAGAGTGCTGCAATGCAGCATCAGTCGGGACAACTTGAAGCAGCCCAGTCCCTTCGAGAAAGAGGTCAAGCGAAGGTCGTACCCGTTGAACACGGCCAATCAAAATGGCGCACTAAAGGGAAGCAAGTATGATATCAGTCTCTTTGGCACCGATGGAAACCCCTCTATAAACACCAGCCTGTGGAAGAGCGAAACTACTGTGTAGTTCATTTCTACACCAGGGAGATGTTTCCAAACCGATTTTTAACCAAAGCAAGGCTCTCATTCTGGAGTAAAACAGAATTACTTAAAGAAAAAATGCACCAAAACGAGCCGGTTTTGAAGCAGGCTCTTTATTTAACCCAAAACCTATGGGTGAGCGGCCTAGCAAGGCTTGGGGCCTAACTAGGCTTGGGGCCTAGCAAAGCTTGGGGCCTACCTAGGCTTGGGGCCTAGCAAGGCTTGGGGCCTACCTAGGCTTGGGGCCTAGCAAGGCTTGGGGCCTACCTAGGCTTAGGGCCTAGCAAAGCTTGGGGCCTTCTTGCTCCGGTTATCTTTCACAATCACTTTATATCTTTTATATATATATATATATTATATAAATTCACTGCAAAGGAAAAGAAATGCTGAACGAATGTCTGAGTATCGGAGCAGTCGTTTGCCCAAACAAGGACAGGCGTAAGATTGAAGTTCAGTGAAAGCAGGATCCGAACAAGAAGGGTTCTTTCCTCAGCGCTTATGTCTTCAGAGGCTGTGGAAGGAGGGGTGTGGTGTAAAAGTACTGTATTTCCCTGACTGAAATTGGGGCTTATGTGCTGTTTTGGGGGGAGTGGGGGCTGGGTAAATATCATCTGATGGGGCCTAGGCAGTGAGGCTGAAACTCAAAGCTTTACATTCCTCTCTGGCTGGGACGACCGCTTGCCTTCGCGAACAGTGTCAGCTTTTTCCCAGTGAATCCCTTCTCCAGAAACACTTCTACCCATTTACATTCAATGTCCGTCCATTACTCGATTATCCTTGGGGGTGAGGGTGTCCCTGTCCCCAACGTCCCCTCTTACTCCTAACTTCCTCATTGAAAGTTTTATTTCCTCTGGCACTTGGACCCTTCACATCAGCCAAGGACTAATTTGGATCAGTTTTGATCACTTTTAATTAGGTCCCCTCAAAGGTGGTAACGTTATGGCTCGTCTTCTCTCGACAGGGAGTTTTCTGAAATTCAGGAGCAAATTGCTCAAGATTTTCCAGGCATTCCCAATTTCCAATATGCTCTCGCAGATAGTGAGGCTCCAGATGGTTAAAATTATCTCCAAAGTTCTCTTTTCCTAGAAGGATATGCTGATAGGGTGAGATAAAGTAAGGTGGGAGGACAAAGCAGCCCGCTTGATTGGCACCCCATCCACCACCTTAAACATTCACTCCCTCCACCACCAGCGTACCGTGGCTGCAGTGTGTACCATCTACAAGATGCACTGCAGCAACTCGCCAAGGCTCCTTCGGCAGCACCTCCCAAACCCGCGACCTCTTCCACCTAGAAGGACAAGGGCAGCAGGCGCATGGGAACACCACCACCTCCAAGTTCCCCATCAAATCACACACCATCCTGGCTTGGAAATATATCGGCCGATCCTTCATCGTCGCTGGGTCAAAATCCTGGAACTCCCTCCCTAACAGCACTGTGGGAGCACCTTCACCACACGGACTGCAGCGGTTCAAGAAGGCGGCTCACCGCCACCTTCTCGAGGGCAATTAGGGATGGGCAATAAATGCCGGCCTCGCCAGCGACGCCCACATCCCATGAACGAATTTTTTTTAAAAGGAGGCTCATGTGGAGCACAAACGCCGACACGGACCTGTTGGACCGAATGGCAGTAAATACGATGTAACAAAAAAAACCGAAGGGCAGTTTCGGTAAACATTCCATGTAATTGAAGTTGCTGAACTTGTAATGCCCTAAAACAGCTGAGATCCAGCACACACCGGCAGTGAGGCAGTCCTCGCCCATTTGGTGCCCTTCAGATCGTCGTTGTGTTTTTTGCAGTTCCTCGTTCCCTCAGAGAGTCTTCTTGTGTTGCACACTGTCCTAGGCCCAGGTTGGGGCACCTCAGCCCCAGGCCTCTGCCCGTCCCGCCCATGCTGCCTGTTCCCAACCCGGGGTTGATGGCCTCCCAGCTCTAGCTCCCGTTGGAGATGTGCGGCTCCTGTGCACTAGACAACATCTCTGTCTAGTGCACAAAGTGCAGATGACCAGTGCCTCCCGCTCTACTCTATGCAACGAGCCACCTTGTTGTACAGCAGTCGCAGATTCTAGTTTCAGCATCGAAGTGGGGTCAATAATATCGAGACAGTGTTCTGAATGATCACCCCAGCTATCCAGTACATCCATGTGCTGACCACAGGCTGGCTTCAGTGAAATACAGTGCGTTTCGCTTACATACTTCCAATCAGTCGCTGATCTCATTATTTATTGAAGGTTTCTTTGCTCTCTGTGATCCAAGGAGATTCCTGATGTTGGCTCGTTATCTGACTGCTCCTTCTGACGTGCCAGTGGTTTAGTGTCAGGGAGCCACCTCAGGTTCTGTGCGGCTCCAGATGGCAAGACTAAACTGGCTTCAATCAACAGCCGACTGGTACTGAAATATGACTGGCACACCAGAGCGCAAAGTGTGCGTTACTGGCGAGCGATTCTGTCCTTTATTGGCCAGGGCTGGAGCCTCTTAGTTAACCCTGGCATTTATTGGTTTTGTTTTCAGATGTGTTTTTTGTGTCGGAGGATTGGAGTGGCACAGCAGAGTGGAGCGTGGGCATTGGGGACCATGGGGTACATCGCTCAGTTCCCAACACCACTGAGTCCCCGATCTATCTCAGCACAGTCCCTCCCCATGAGGAGTGGAAAAACGCGTGCAGACCTTGCGATCATCCTCTCCTGTTGGCCACCATTCACCAGCTCTACCTTGGTGTGCAGACTTTGCCATCATCCTCTCCTGTTGGCCACCATTAGCCAGCTCTACCCTGGTGAGCAGACTTTGCCATCATCCTCTCCTGTTGGCCACCATTAGCCAGCTCTACCCTGGTGAGCAGCCCGATCTGCTCTCTCCTGTTGGCCACCATTAGCCAGCTCTACCCTGGTGAGCAGCCCGATCTGCTCTCTCCTGTTGGCCACCATTAGCCAGCTCTACCCTGGTGAGCAGCCCGATCTGCTCTCTCCTGTTGGCCACCATTAGCCAGCTCTACCCTGGTGAGCAGCCCGATCTGCTCTCTCCTGTTGGCCAGCACCCTTCTGGTGATCAATGCCTTGGCCAGCACCCTTCTGGTGATCAATGCCTTGGCCAGCACCCTTCTGGTAATCAATGCCTTGGCCAGCACCCTTCTGGTGATCAATGCCTTGGCCAGCACCCTTCTGGTGATCAATGCCTTGGCCAGCACCCTTCTGGTGATCAATGCCTTGGCCAGCAGCCCCTGTTAGCCCACCCAGTCCTTGAGCAGAACTCTAACCAGTAATGTAACCTTCTTTGCCAGTCATATTTCAGGAGAACTTGGTGGGATCGAATTGAAATTCTGACGTTCTGTGTCATTGTTTGACTTTTTATTTCCAGGATTATCTCTTATCCCGTTAACTGAAGGGAGCCGCTCGCTGTGCATTGCATGTGTTTATTGTGTGTGTGATGCTCTGTTGGCGATATACAAAGCGCTTCTGCCTAATACAGATCAGGAGGGAGCGGCTGATGCACTTCACTAATGAATGATTCGTCTGCTGCACTAATCCAGAGCTATCCGACTGCTTTGACCAGAATTAGAGTGTGCCCTTCAGAAGCTTTGCACACACAGCATGTCTTCTTAGTCTGTGGCCATTTTGCCTTAAAAGAAAAGAATATTATTCTTATACAAGTGCCAAAGAGATATATAAATCTTACCGATACATAGATTAAGGATTAGAACTGTGTATATTGATTTTAAAATGCGTTTATAACACAATCCCTTTTCATGTTCAATGCATTGTACAAAATTGTCTATAAAGGAAGGTTTAGTGCAGGGTGTTGAAGCGTCGCAAACAATCTCGGCACCAGATTATTCATCTGTCGGTGTGCCTTTTAGTTCAATGTCGTTCTTGTGTTGCGAACCGAAGGTTGTGACACTAGCCCAGGAAATCCGACCGCGTTAGTGCTGCTGGGTCCCCAGTTCGAACCCCATCCCCGTCGGCGCAATGTTCTGAGATGTTAAAGTAGGCGTCCAGTAAGTAGCAACTGAGGGCGGGGCAGGGATCTGAGGCTGTGGGCTCACTCGGGGTCGCCAACTCTGCAGGATTGGCCTGGAGTCTCCGGGAATTGAAGATTAATTTCCAGGACACTGCTGGGAGAAACATAATCGGGCGCATAGTGTTTTTTTTCATTTTCTTTCAACGCTTATTGTAAAAAAAATATTGGAGATTGGGGACAAAGGCTGTTTGACTGAGGGTCAAGGGTCATCCAGTCAAGTAACGAGGAGTCTGTTCGCTTTCCCAATTGGCTGCAGGAAGCGGGCGCCACGAGGATGGACGTGTCGGGCGACCAATGGCGGGAGTGTGGGAGGTCATGTGATCAAACCTCCAGGAATACGTCCAGCCAGAGTTGGCAACCCTGGTGCGGACTGATTGAGTCCCTGGATGTGCCGTAGCCTCCGACCTCACTTCTTCGAGTCTCCCCAACTGTCCCACAAGTGCTGCTTGTTCAGGCACACGAAGAGAGTGCGTTATAAATGTAATGTCCAGCATTCGTTTAACTCGAAGGGTTGTATGGCTCCTGCTCGCTGTTTGAACAGAGCAGGAGAGTTAGCCGTGAGCATGGGTGCCATTTGCTGAGGCCTCTGCGGGATGCGCAGCCCGCCATTTTCCCACCAATCGGTGTCGCTGTGGACAACGAAGCGGCCACCATTTTCTGATGAGCCGCCCGCTGATAACGCAGGGTCGCAGAAGTTCCTGCCCCGTGTGTTTAAGGGTAACGGAGATGGGGTATTTTGCTGGAGGGAGGGCAGGCTAGCCATTTTGCAGCCCCGTCGATAGGCGTGTGACAGTTTCTGACTGCCTCCCCTCCCCGCACACTCGGAGATGGGACTGCGGTCGTTTGACGACAAACAGGAATTAAAGCCATTCTTCAGTTTAATGATCTGACCAGCGCTGATTCATTCAGGTGATCATCACAACCTGGGCTTTGAATGTACAAACCTGGTCTGATTTGCTTTATTTATAACCTTTTAATTCCATTTTCTTCTTATCGAGAGCACTATCAATATTGTCCTTATTCGGTTTGTTTTATCTAACGAGAGATTACTGATTACAAGCAGTAAAATGTTCCAATACTAAAGGAGTGACCAACCAGTGTCCTTGCTGACGTATTATGCAATAATCTATGTTATAAGCCATGTATTTGCGATTCTATTTATGTTGTTTATTTGCACGTGTAATCTCACACCAGCCAGAGCTTTCAGTGCCCCAGTCACATTGCTGGTAGACGCCAACCATTCTTATCCAATGAGGTGTGACTTCCTGCTACCTTGGCGTGTGAACCAGAATCTGATTGGACGTTTGCGTTTAAAAGGTCCAATCGGATGGTTGGGTTCCACACTGCCTTGCCACTTACATCATAGAATCTTACAGCACAGAGGGAGGCCATTCGGCCCATCGTGCCTGTGTCGGCTCTTTGGTCGAGCTCTCCATTAGTCCCACTCCCCCCTGCTCTTTCCCCATAGTCCTGCAAAGGTTTCCTTTTCAAGTATTTATCCAATTCCCTTTTGAAAGTTATTATTGAATCTGCTTCCACCGCCCTTTCAGGCAGCGCGTTCCAGATCACAACAACTCGCTGCGTAAAACAAATTTTCCTCATCTCCCACCCCCGGTTCCTTTGCCGATTATCTTAACTCTGTGTCCTCTGGTTACCAACCCTCCTGCCACTGGAAACAGTTGCTTGGCCAGTGACTTTGTTGACATCAGGTGTTACATGATGATGTGCGTCAACGTCACTGTCGATGGAAACACGGGAAACAAATGTTGCACAAACATCTACACCTACATCGCGGGTCTTTAAAGGGGCAAGTGACCCTTCGAGTAAGCAATAAGAGCGACTCTGCCTGCTCCCAAAATCAAAGAGCACCTTTTCTCAGCAGCAGCGCTGAATGCATGAGAAGGACAAGTGCTCTCAATCACAGGTACCACGATAAATAGGACTATTACTGATCGAGCACTTAATGATCCTCTTGATCCACAACATTCAGGGCCAGTGGCTGATTTTATGTAAATAAATAATCAAAATTAAAAATTCTAGGAACAGGAGGAGGCCATTCAGCCCTCGAGCCTGTTCCACCATTCAATGAGATCATGGCTGATCTGTTTCTTAACTCCATTTACCTGCCTTGGTTCCATAACCCTTAATACCCTCACCCATCAAAAATCTATCAAAATCAGTTTTGACATTTTCAATTGACCCCCAGCCTCAACAGCTTTTGAGGGAGAGAGTTCCAGATTTCCACCACCCTTTGTGTGAAGAAGTGCTTCCTGACATCACCCCTGAACAGCCTGGCTCTAATTTTAAGGTTATGCCCCCTTGTTCTGGACTCCCCCCACCAGAGGAAATAGTTTCTGTTGTGCAGAGAGAAACAGCGTTAACGTTTCAGGTCAGTGACCTTGTCTATGCAACCTGTCCTCGTAATTTAACCCTTTTAGCCCCAGTATCATTCTGAGAGATCCAGCAGGTCAGCCAGCGTCTGTTGGGAGAGCAGTTAGTGTTTCAGGCAGTACTGTCCGTTCTGACCAAGGGTCGTCACCCCAAACGCTAACCTGCCGTTGCTCTTTACGGGTGACGAGTGTCCTGCTTCACGCTTCTCGCACTTTCTGTTTCCATTCCTGCTTTTCTTTTCATTTGCTGCAGTCTGATGAAATGGCGGGCGGGGGGGAGAGATGGCGGGCGGGGGGGAGATGGCACGCTGGGGGAGATGCAAATGTGGGGAGATGGCGGGCGGGGGGGAGATGCAGATGTGGGGAGATGGCGCGCTGGGAGAGATGCAGATGTGGGGAGATGGCGGGCGGGGGGGGAGATGGCGGGCGGGGGGAGAGATGGCGGGCGGGGGGAGAGATGGCGGGCGAGGGGAGAGATGGCGGGCGAGGGGAGAGATGGCGGGCGAGGGGAGAGATGGCGGGCGAGGGGAGAGATGGCGGGCGAGGGGAGATGCAGATGTGGGGAGATGACGGACGGGGGGGTGATGGCGGGCGGGGGGGGAGATGGCGAGCGGGGGGAGAGATGGCGGGCGAGGGGAGAGATGGCGGGCGGGGGGGTAGATGGCGGGCGGGGGGGGGAGATGACGAGCGGGGGGAGAGATGGCGGGCGAGGGGAGATGCAGATGTGGGGAGATGACAGGCGGGGAGTTTCAGGTTTTTTTCTCCGAAGCTGAGATCCTCTTTACTATTAGCACCAAGAGCTTCACAAACACCAACCCACCCTGCAGCCAGGCTGTAGCAATGTATAACTGAGAGGCTGAACAGGCTGGGGCTCTTTTCTCTAGAAAAGAGAAGACTGAGGGGTGACCTGATCGAGGTCTTTAAGATTATCAAGGGTTTGATAAGAGATGTTTCCACTTGTGGGGGAGACCAAAACAAGGGGCCATAAATATAGGATAGTCACTAATAAATTCAATAGGGAATTCAGGAGAAACTTCTTTACCCAGAGAGTGGTGAGAATGTGGAACTCGCTACCACAGGGAGTGGTTGAGGCGAATAGTATAGATGCATTTAGGGGGAAGCTAGATGAACACATGAGGGAGAAAGGAATAGAAGGATATGGTGATGGGGTGAGATGAAGAGGGGTGGGAGGAGGCTGGTGTGGAGCAGAAACACCGGCACGGAGCAGTGGGGCCGAATGGCCTGTTTCTGTGTTGTACATTTTATGTAATTCTATGTAATATATTACTCATATTAGTAGTTATATTAGATACTCAGTAGTGTTACTGATATCAAACAGTATTATCGCTATGTTGCAGTGCTATTGATAGGGTCACTGATAGGGACTGAGGAGTTACAGTATTAATGGTGAATTACAGTATTAATGGTGAATTACAGTATTAATGGTGAATTACAGTATTAATGGCAAGTTGCAAAGGTGGTGAATTACAGTTATAGCTAAGTGACAGTATTAATGGAGAGTTGATGTAAGTTGGAGTATTAATGGTGTGTTGCAGTATTAATACACATTAGCAAGTTCCAGTGTTATTGATAAGCCGTGGTTATTAATGTTACTGCTCTCAATAGGGAAGCTTCTCCACACCTTCCCTACAATGGCAGATTCCAATTTTAATCAATCGAATTAGTAATTAAGGACAGTGAGATATTGTCTTGAAAAGAACACTGATATAGAATTGGAAAACCAGCAGCAGCAGTGAGATGTACAGCAGATTAGAATGTGGACCTGATCTTTTGGTCTATAGGATGGACGGGGAAGGCAGTGGTTGGCAATGTTTTGAAATAATTCCTTCCCCACTGGGTTTAAATCCAATCTAAACGGAGGAGATGAAAGTCTCCTTTCTGACACCCATCCTAGGCAACAAGTCAGGAGGTTCGATGCATTTCTTGGTGGCTACAACTCCATATGTGGACCTGAGCTCCACGCTGAGAGGCCAGAGCGATGGCTGGTGTGTGAGGTGCTGTCCTCTTTATGATGGCGAGCAACATGACCTCACCAGAGAAAGCCTTCAATATTGAACAATATTGTAATAGAAGAAGGTCCTTTATTGTGTCAGCTGTAGCTCAGTGGGTAGCACACTTGCCTCTGAGTCATGAAGGTTGTGGGTTCAAATCCCACTCCAGAGACTTGAGCACATAAATCTAGGTTGACACTCCAGTGCAGTTCGGAGGGGCGGTACTGAGGGAGCGCCGCACTGTCGGAGGTGCCGTCTTTTGGATGAGACGTTAAACTGAGGCCCCGTCTGCTCTCTCAGGTGGATGTAAAAGATCCCATGGCACTATTTCAAAGAAGAGCAGGGGAGTTATCCCTGGTGTCTTGGCCAATATTTATCCCTCAACCAACATAACAGAAACAGATTATCTGGTCATTAGCACATTGCTGTTTCTGGGACCTTGCTGTGTGCAAATTGGCTGCCACGTTTCCTACATTACAACAGTGACTATACTTCATTGGCTGTAAAGCACTTTGAGATGTCTGGTGGCTGTGAAAGGTGCTGTAGAAAGGCAAGTCTTTATCAGTCTAATGGTTCCATGGAAATGTGTAGAACCAGATTGAGGTCCATCTGGCCAGTCTTGGTGCCTTATCCCACTATCAATTGTTTTCTCCAGGTCTCTCGAATTCGCTCAGGCAGTCAGCCAGCTCCCACTTGGACAAGTTTTCTGTCATCTGTCCTGACTTTTGATACGTCAGGTAATATTCCAAATGCCGTCCCAATACTAGACAGACCACACCCTCACCCAGATCCCCTTGCAATCCATGTTAGACACTATTGAAAGGAGAAAGCCACGGTGACTGAGGGGATGTGGAAAGCTCTCTCTGGTGCTGCTTACGGTGCAATCGCAGAACCAATCACTTGCTTTAGCTCGATGACTATCTTGGCTGCATGTTTAGAACCAGAGTATTTTTTATGCTTTTGATATTCAGGTGCTTTATAAATTCAAAAGGATCATCTTTTTTTGTGAAGAGCTATTTTAATAATAAATTATGGCTACCAGCAATAGGTTTGGAACGTGTGTCTTGTGCTTTTTTCTCTGTTGATGTTGGCGCACAAACGTCCCTGTACAAAAGGTAAGTGCGGCATTGTCAGGCCAGAGTGATCTCCTGGATCAGTTCGGATTGTCTAAAAGGGTCGGAGAGGAATTTCCCAGATGTTCTTTCCCCCAAATTGGCCTGGGTTTTTATCTGGTTTATCGCCTCTCCCAGGATGGGGTGTGGAGTCTACGCATCGTGATGCACAAGGTTCCCCTAGAGCCCAAAAATCTATCGCTCTCAGCCTTGAATATACTCAATGACTGAGCATCCACAGCCCTCTGGGGCAGAGAATTCCAAAGATTCACCACCCTCTGAGTGAAGAAATTCCTCCTCATCTCAGTCCTAAACGACCGATCCCTTATTACAAAGGATGAGATTGTAGGTATTATGCTCACAAGCACAGCAGGAAAGCCCAACTACTGGAGATTTACCAGCAATATGTTGAATACAAACTGCAAAATGGCAACTTTGATAAGCCGTCCGTCCTGGACAATGAATGTAAACACTTCAGTCTTATTCAGATCAGCAATGTGCTTCATATGGAAATATCCTATTGGTCGAGTAAAGGCCACATCAAAGAATAGGGGCCAAGTGGCTGTGGGTCCGTGAATTGCAGCATTGGTCAGTACCTTCAGAGAGCGGGGTGAAATCTTTCTGCGTACAATATTGAGTCTTTACATGTTGATGCTCCACAGAATCTCCCTTTCGACTGGTATTTTGCCCACATTCAGTGTGAAGCACTTTTGAGCTGTTTTGACATAAGACACTAAATGCCATTGTTACCACGAATTATATTTTCACCCTCCGATTTACCCATTTTTACAGAAAGTAGTCTTAATTCATGGAATTAGTGTCCCTACAAAGCGATGTTCGTTTTCATCTTTCCCTTAGCAGAGAGGTCAATAACCAGGGGGCATAGATTTAAAGTAATGGGTAGAAGGATTAATGGGGAGTTGAGGAGAACTTTTTTCACCCAGAGGGTGGTGGGGGTCTGGAACTCACTGCCTGAAAGGGTGGGAGAGGCAGAAACCCTCATCACATTTAAAAAGTGCTTGAAGTGCTGTAACCTGCAGGGCTACGGACCAAGAGCTGGATAGCTCATTTTTGGCCGGCACAGACACGATGGGCCGAATGGCCTCCTTCTGTACCGTAAATTTCTATGATTCTTTAATTAGAGTATTGCTTAATTCCACTGATGCCGTTTCTTCCAGGGGTTTAGTTGATGTTCTGTTCACAATGACTATTGGGTTCCTGTTGGTTTCTCTTTTTTTACTCCACTATCCACAGTTGTCAACATGGAGCCGATTGGCCTGCACAGGTGATGCTGTAGACAACTCTCTAAGATTAAAATGAAGCAGATTAAGAAAATAGAAACACTGAGGGCTCGTCAACATAAAGATGGTGTAAATCGATCTGTGGTTCCCACCTGAACTATCGGGGGTATAGCTTACTCCCAAAGAGGTATTTCAAATGGGAGCCCCATAGAGTTAAACTGGGGGGGAAATGGCAATGGGGAGCACCCTTCCCTCCGAGTCAGAAGGCTCTGGTTTCAAGCCCATCTCCAGCACTTGAACACATCCTTTAGGCTGACACTCACAGTGCAGTACTGAGGGAGTGCTTCTTTACCCAGAGAGTGGTGAGAATGTGGGACTCGCTAGCACAGGAAGTGGTCGAGGCGAATAGCACAGATTCATTTAAGGAGAAGCTGGATAAAAACCATGAGGGAGAAAGGAATAGAAGGTGGGAGGAGGTTCGTGTGGAGCATAAACACTGTCATAGACCAGTTGGGCTGAATGGCCTGTTCCTGTGCTGTAGACTCGATGTAATGCCGCACTGTCAGAGGAGCTGTCTTTTGGATGAGAGTCAGGCGGAGTTTTTCCAAAGAAGATGGAAGCGGGGAGCAGGCAGGGAAGTGGAGTTGAGGCCACAATCAGATCAGCCATGATCTTATTGAATGGTGGAGCAGGCTCGAGGGGCCAAATGACCTCCTCCTGCTTCTACCTCTTATGTTAAGAGCATGGAGAAGTCCCGGTGTCTGCCCAACATTCCTCTCAACCAACACCATCGAAGACAGATTAACCTGTCATTTATCTCATTTCCCGTTTGTGGGACCTTACTGTGCGCAAACTGGCCGCTGTGTCTGTTTACAGAACAACAGTGACTGCTCTTCAAAAGTCGTCCTTTGGCTGTGAAGCGCCTTGGATTTCCTGGGGACGTTAATGACTTTAGAATTGCGAGTTCACGGCCGGACCGCAACATTCCCTTTTGGATAGTGCTGGACACAGACAGTAAACACGAGATTACTTGTTAATCTATTGATTTTATTGTTACATGCTTAACATGCACAACTGTAACAATTCCAAAGCGACCTCACGTACTAAAGGCCTTACCGTGTACAATGAGAACCATGCAGATCAGTAAGTGACAGCTTTTTTATTCAGCAGCAGAAATATCAAAGCTTTAAAACCAACACCGAACATCTCGCTTTCTAGAAAGGTATATTGAAATAATCTGTAATACACCAGCATCGTTTGTAGAAGGTTCCCTCACCACATCATAACAGGAACAATCCAAAGAAAGGAAAGGTCATTAAATCAATCCTGGTCAATCTTCCTCTTTATTACAGTGTTTGGAAATGTTCAGCTTCCCGACTTTTTCCTCCGAATCACAGACTACCAAGTGTAGCCCGGGTTAGATGCCGAACAAAGCTCCCTCTACACTGCCTCTTCAAACACTCCCAGGACAACAAGGTCACCACCGGCTAAGTGCTGAGTAAAATGTCTCGTCGCTACCTCAACCCCCAAAATGGTGGCCCCCCATGCCAAGCTTGAAAGAATGTGTCCAACGGCACAAGATTCCATTGCAGCCCCCACGATCTACTGGGCCACATTTGAGCAGCACCGTGCAAATAAATCGTGAATTACAGGCAGCCTTGTGCTGTGGACTCCATTCCGCCAGGCACTGTCCAAAATTTGGGCCGGAGAGAGAACATTTAAACTGCCCAGGCTTAGCTCACATCCCAAGGACTCCTTCAGGAAGCATATCACCTTGACTGCTCACGCTGGCTGAGATTGGAAGTCCCCCAGACGGAGCTCCATCCAGCGTGTTGTATTTTTCCTAAGTTTAAACTAGGTAGGACCCAATGTATGTCAATCACGGTCTGCTTGAACGCTGTTGACACGTGAGCTCGTTCAGTGGAAACGTTCGCTGCAGCCATGAGGTGTGGTTGTCTTCGATTGATGCTTATACTCTGGTGCTTATTATCTCTGCAGCATTCAAAGTCTCATATAGCCATTGCAGAATGAGTACTAATGAGTGGCTATGTATTTTAAAAGCTTACTATAGCTATTCTACCTGGTACACCTAGGAGTTGCGCCCAGGTGATTCAGATACAATGAGGCTCAAACCCAAAAAGAGGAGACCTGTGTATTATTCCACCCCACCCCACCCCTCCCAAGATCACCAATACAGAAAATCTGATGATGGGGTACAATGCCTCCTGCATGAAGTAGTGGAGCTTGAAACATGAGGCACATATCAGCTCGATTTAACTCTGGAAGGTGCAGAACTGTCCTCAGCCGTGGCCTAGGGAATTAGTCGGCATACGGGGGAGGTGGGGGGGATCCGGCAGATCTTTGTATTGGTTGATTTTCTAACATGTTGCTATGTACAGATGAGAGCGCTATTTTCTTTCGGGCACCTGGCACTGCCATGTAACCAATAGAGCTGAGAATCGCCTTGTGAAAAGGTTGGAGGGTGGAGAAAGGATCCTGGGGAATGGGCCAGTATTTGCAATGAATCATTGAGAGTGGCAAAGGATATCCCCAGGATGTGCCAATAGTGGCAGGGGGATAAAGCCGCACTTTAGGAGATTGTTAGTGCTTGATATAGCCAGGTCTCTCCTGTGAGCCCAGACTGTATAATACTAGATCTGTAAATACAACTGTACAGCTGTAAACAGGTCAAATGGAACCTCCTCCTTAAATAAATTCAGCAGAGACTGAGGGAATGATTCCAAGCTCCACGTGCATGATGGTTGCTGTTGACTTAATACCCTGATAGATAGAAATACTGCCCATTTATAAAACACTCACAGATCAATAAACAGCAGCTGTGCCAATACAAAACCAAGTCACTCATAATATCCATAAAATAGAAGAAAGCTTGGCAGGAGTACCCAGCCCCGCTGCTAAAGGCACAATAAAGCACACAGCAAATTCAAACAACAGTATTTATATTCAAACTGCACTCGTACACAAACACCTCAACGCCCGGCTGTCCCAGAACGGTGCCACTCAGCACCATCCCAGGAAGTGAAAGGAACCCTGTGCCAGTTTGGCAGGTGAGCCCCCCAGCAATGCCCATCCCCCCCCCACCCATACCCTCCCCAGCCTAATAAACCTTTATTACAGAAACACACTATTCTTAAAACAGCAGAGGCCGGTGGTCCTGTTGGATGCGATGTTCATCTATCGAGCAGGCTGGGTATTGAGAGTAATGTCAGCTCTTGGGTGCCCACCTGTACCCTTTTATTTTTTCCTTCAGATTGAAGTGACCCCGATATTGACCACCCACATTTTGGTTTCGGTGAAACTCACCAGCTACCTTACTTTTTTTCCCTGACAAAACTTCATTCACAACTAAAAACGTCAGAAAAAATGTGTAAGCTCTCCTCTCTGTTTCTCCAAAGGCCCCCACCCTGAGAACCTCAGGCTCCATCCACTACCTTCGCCAGCAGAATAAACATCTCAACTCGATACAAAGCCTGGAGGGCTGACCGCGTCTGCCCCCCTCATTCATAGGCTGTGCGGGGACATTGTCTTCCGATACAGAGGGCAAACTTCAGTCAGTAAATAAAAGCTTGCCTCGCCTCGACAATTCAGAGTGAGGCAGTCACTCCCACTCCTATCCTAATACTCTACCAGTCAATAATCTTACAAAGCCCGACATAAAATGATAAGCAGACTCGTGTTTCGTCTTTAAGAAGAAGCCTGCCTGCGGACAGGTAACACTGACTGTTGCGGTTCGTGAAGTTCTCTGAACCTCAGGAGCAACACACTCCGGCCTGTAACTATGTAAAGCACCTCTCTCTCTCTCCATTCCTCACGTAGGCCCAAGTGTGACTCCCACTACAATTGTGTCGTTAAAGACAGACTGGCGAGAAGCTGCAAATATTCCTCGCTCTTCCCTCCAGCTCTTGATTCTACAAACGTTTGAGTGTAAAAAAAGAAACTGGTCAACCATATTTTCCCTTCCGTGTAAGACAGTCAAAGAGTTCAAGATTTGAAAAGATAGAAGCCCTGTGTGCAGTAAACGATTTCCTCTGGTGGGGGGGAGTCCAGAACAAGTGGGCAAAACCTTAAAATTAGAGCCAGGCCGTTCAGGGGTGATGTCAGGAAGCACTTCTTCACACAAAGGGTAGTGGAAATCTGGGACTCTCCCGCCAAAGCTGTTGAGGCTGGGGGGTCGACTGAACATTTCAAAACTGAGATCAATAGGTTCTTGTTAGGCAAGGGTATTAAGGGTTACAGAACCAAGGTGGGTAAATGGGAGTTAAGACACAGATCAGCTATGATCTAATTGAATGGTGGAAGAGGCTCGAGGGGCTGAACGGCCTCCTCCTGTTCCTATGAAAACTTCCAACAGTTCAACTCAAGTTTCTCATCTACTCCCTCCGCCCTCCTCCCCTTCCATCAAGAAACACGAGAATCGGGAGGGACTCTGAATGAAAACAGAAAATGCCGGAAATTCACAGAGAAACCAGCCCAGCGTCTGAAAGAGAAAAATGCCAGCGACGCCCCGAGAACAAAGAGGGAAAGTCAGAGCCGATGATGTTAACGTATCTTTTCTGTAAGCAGGTACTGACACACCTGCTGTATAATTTGAGTTTATTTCAGTTTTCCAGTATTTGTCCCCCAACTTTTGTTTTTAAATTAAAAAGACAATGGAATAAGCTCCGCAAAGTTAAAAATCCACTGGCTGGAATTGCAATCAGGGATCACTGGAGTATGGCTCCTGCCAGTATGTTCCCAAATGGAGGTCAGCAATGGCTGTACTGCCCAAGGTATCAATCTGCACCTCTCCAAGGGGTTTTTAAATTGTAAAGATGTAGGGGAAGGGGTGAAATTTAAAAGGAACTGCCCAATAATCCCACTGTGGAGGACACAGGGGCCAATTACAATGACAGCAGCTGGGAAGCAGCTGTGGAGTCTTCGAGACACGTCTGATTGTCAAAGCTACCAATATTCCGGCACAGGGCATAGAATGGTTACAGCACAGAAGGAGGCCATTCGGCCTGTTGAGCCCGTGCCGGCTCTCTGCAAAAGCACTTCAGCTAGTCCCACTCCCCCCGCCCTTTCCCCGTAGCCCTGCAAATTTCTTTCCTTCAGGTACTTATCCAACTCCCTATTGAAAGCCACGATTGAGTCTGCCTCCACCACCCTCAGGCACGATGGGCTGAATGGCCATGTTCTGTGGTGTAACATTCTATGATTAGGTCTCTGGCACAGTAAAATCGCAGCGAGTCACGGATATGGGTTTTTATACCGGTTTGGGTCAGGTTAATGGGTTAAAAAAATAGCTGCTGCAGGGAACCACACTGAGGAACGGGTTGGAACTCCGACTCCAACCTCAAATATGCGCTGGGTGGCGGACAGACAGAAGCTGAATGCGGGTATAAAGAGATCGCGCTAAACTGCAACACAGTAAGCGAACGAGAGGACTGAACTCGTCAGCCACACGCTGCCCAATGGGCAAAGGACCATCCCACTATTCCCGGTATCTACCCAAGTCCCGTTGATATTCTGATACCGGTTGTTTTCCATTCGGCCCTCCGGCCTCCTGTGGTTCAAAGCCGAGCTGATGACCATTCCTCCCATCACTCCCACGGCGGCTGCTCCTGCGATCTTTGCCTTGGAGATCTTTGGCTTCTTCTGCTGGAACCCTGGCTTGTACCCAGGCTTGCCTCTGAATTGTTTGGGGCTCGAGTATCCTTGCACGAGGAGGAGCTCACTCAAGCTGCCAACAAGGAGGACCGCTACCCAAACGGCAGCCATGTTCTGTCTCATGATGGATCACCTGGTTAAACAGTAGAGAAAAAAAAGTTAAGAGACTCATCATCTTGAATTTAAATTTTCAATTCATTTTGATTTTGGGGATCATTTCTCATTTAAGATCCGACAGGAGATACATCACGTCGCACCCAATTGGCTGCAAGTTTAGGCTTCCAATCTACAACTAGGATACTCTTCAGAACTGAAACACTTAGTTTAACTATCGTTTCCCTACAATTGGCCTCGGTACCTCTAGGATGCAGAGGGAACCATGGCTTCCACTCGATCATGGTGTGGAAAAGGAGGGGTGGGGATCCACACCACAACTTGCCTCAATATAGAAAAATGTCCCAAGGCGCTTCACAGAGTGTAATCAAACAAAATGGACATCGAGCCAAAGCAGAAGGTGGGGGGTGGGTGGGGGGGGTGACCAAACGCTTGGTCAAAGTAGTAAGATTTTGAAGGAAGAGAGGAGGTTGGAGAGTGGGCAAGGGCTTACGGAGGAATGCTAGAGCATAGGACCTAGGTGGCTGAAAGCCTGGTCACCAATGGTAGGAGGAGAGGGGACTGATGCACAAGAGGCCAGAGTCAGAGGAGTTGTGGGGTTACCGAGATAGGGAGAAGCGAGGCCATATTGTCTGTGGTGTGGACTGCATTGGGCTTTCAGGAAAGGGGAGGGGGGAGCCCTCCTTCACTGTATTGGAGTGTATGTCTGTTGCCATTTTTTTTTTTAAATCACAATTTTTGTGTTTGTGTTTTAGCACAGTTCCAGCATTTTCAATCTGCTAGATATCACAGCTTATTTGGCAGCATTTACTGGAGATACTCAGGAGGTCGGAGAGAGGTATTGCTGCAGAAATATTGCCTCTCTCTGTCTCGCCCCATAATATATCATAAATGTTTATCCAGGTTGATAACCCCCCCCCGCCAAAATGGGAGCTCAGTACCTCATTTTTTCATCTTGAATCCAGCCTCAGTACAATACTAAGCACAGTGCATCATTTTAGCATCTTAAAACCAGCCTCAATACAGTACCTCGAACCCAGTCTCATTATAATAGAGCTCATAACCTCAGCTCAGTATCGTAAAACCAGTCTTAGTACAATACTGAGCTCAGTACCTCAGTTTATCACCTTGAATCCAGCCATGAGATACAGGATACCAAATAATGAGAAGTTAGGTTACCTACCATGTAGGGTATTCTTCAAATAATCGCATCCTTTCTAAACCAATTATCCCCTTGCACTTTGTTGGGTTCGATTAGGGATTTCAGGGCAGTCCCCAGAGATTAGTTTCTACAATGCAGGTCTTGAATCTTTATATCAGGCGGAAATACGTGTTTTGCCACCCAACATATCAGGATGCTAACTTAATGGGCATATCCAGCAGATGCCTTTCTCAGAACCAGTCAAGGTTGGCCAAGTTCCTCTGACGTGCCATCTAGATGTGATGGGTGTCAGCCATGGCTCAGTGGGCAGCACTCTCGCCTCGGAGTCAGACGGTTGTGGGTTGAAGTCCGGAGATTTGAGCACACAATCTAGGCTGACACTGCTGGAGGTGCTGTTTTTCAGGAGAGATGTTAAAATCGAGGCCCTGTCTTGCCTCTCAGCTGCATGTAAAAGATCCCATGGCACTATTTCAAAGAAGAGTCAGGAAATTCTCCTAGTGTCCTGGCCAACATTTATCCCACAACCAACACTAAAAACAGATTAAATGGTCATTTATTTCATTGCTGTTTGTGGGAGCTTGCTGTGCGCAAATGGGCTGCTGTGTTTCCTACAATCCAACAACGATTATACTTCGAATTAATATAATTCTCTCTCTCTCGCTCTCTAGGCTGAGGGTTCACCTAATGGGTCTTTAAAATAACAAAAGCATTTGATAGATTAGACATAGAAAAGATGTTTCCACTTGCAGGTGAGACCAGAACTCGGGGCCATAAATATAAGATAGTCATTAATAAACCCAATAGGGAATTCAGGAGATATTTCTTTCATCTATAAATTTATTAAAATTCTCACACACAGCATGCAAGAGTCACACTTACTTCCTGACACACTTTCTTGTGAACACCCCTATTATTTTAAAACAGCATTTCCTCCAACTGATTATGTGCAATGCCGCAGGAGATTTGTTAACACCCTACACTGTAAGCAATCTAACTTTCTGGTGTGACACAGACATAGACATTGCATTTTAATATACGATCGACTAACTCAATTGGGAAAAAGTTTACCTGAATAAAAAAAACTTTCAAACAGCAGCCGACCTTTAAAGCACGCTCCGACCAGGACAGGTAGGAACATTTAGAAATTTGTATTAAAAAAAATCTGGTAAAACCCTTCAAGTGTATTGCAAAGCAGTCAGAGGACACAGTACAAAGAAAAAAACCGTGACCATCATGTAGGGAGTAATCAGATTATAGAAATCCGATTCACATTCAGGAGACTCGCACATAGCTTGTGATTTGCATTTACCAACAGCTGCAATAATATCTCAGGCGTTTTATCTCCTCAATCCTTCTATCTCTTTAGCTAGGATGGATGACCATTGCCATCCCTGCGTTCTTAATGTTACATAGAATTATAGCACAGAAACAGGCCATTCGGCCCAACTGGTCTATGCCAGCATTTATGCTCCACACAAGCCTCCGCCCGCCCCTCTTCATCTCACCCTATCAGCATGTCCTTCTATTCCTTTCTCCCTCGTGTGTTTATCTAGTTTCCCTTTGAATACATCTACGCTATTCGCCTCAACCACTCCCTGTGGTAGCGAGTTCCACATTCTCACCACTCTCTCGGTAAAGAAGTTTCTCCTGAATTCGTTATTGGATTTACATAGGATTACATACAATGTACAGAACAGAAACAGGCCATTCGGCCCAACCAGTCCATGCTGGCGTTTATGCTCCACTCGAGCCTCCTCCCGTCTTTCCTCATCTAAATCTATCAGGATAACCCTCTATTCCCTTCTCCCTCAGATGCTTGTCGAGCCTCCCCTTAAATGCATCTATACTTTTTGCTTCAACCACTCCCTGTGGTAGCGAGTTCCACATTCTCACCACTCTCTGGGTAAAGAAGTTTGTTCTGAATTCCCTATTGGATTTCTTGGTGACTATCTTATATTGATGGCCTCTAGTTATGCTCTTCCCCACAAGTGGGAACATTCTCTCTGTATCCACTCTACAAAACCTTTCATAATTTTAAAGACTTCTATTAGGTCACCCCTCAGCCTTCTTTTTTCAAGAGAAAAGAGACCCAGCCTGTTCATCCTTTCCTGATAGGTATACCCTCACATTTCTGGTATCAGCCTTGTAAATCTTCTCTGCACCCTCTCCAGTGCCTCTATATCCTTTTCATAATATGGCGACCAGAACTGTACGCAGTACTCTAAGTGCGGTCTAACCAAGGTTCGATACAGGTTTAGCATAACTTCCCTACCCCCCAACCCCACACCTCCAGAAATAAACCCCAGTGCCTGGCCTGCCCCATTTATTAGTGACTATCTTATATTTATGGCCCCTAGTTTTGGCCTCCCCCCTCAAGTGGAAACATCTCTATGTCTACCCGATCGAATCCCTTCATAATCTTAAAGACCAGTTAGGTGACGCCTCAGCCTTGAGAGAGAGAGAGAATATTATATCTGGAAATGAGTTACAGTTTTGTAATGTTAGTTGATACTTCAAATAGTACCTTAACATAAATCTGGATCTGACCCATGCGATATGGAGTGCTCCCTCACCAGTGTCAGCCTTGATCATGTGCTGCAGTCCTGGAGAGAGGGGCTGGGAAGCCTTTGAGTCAGAGGCAAGCTACCACCTAACTGAGCTGCCGCTGTCAAGAAGCGGCAATATGCCCTCCCCGATCGGTGCGGGGTTTTTTTGCCAGCAGTATTTTGCTATTGATTACACAACCACACGTTTGGAGAAAAGGAGAAGATTCAGCGAAAAAGGGGTAAACGGCCTCAACCTGCAACCCTTTGCTTCTGCTCGGTCACGCGGCAAGGTGTCGCCAACTCGTTGCCCGGCAACTCCCATCTTGCTGCTGTTGCTTTCCACTGCTGCTAGGCAACAGGAGCCAGAGATTGGGAGCAGGCGGTGCAGCCCAGAAATGACTGCTGGTGCGATCAGTCAGCGAGTGCTTCATGGCTTTCTCTGGCATCCCTCTACCCCAGTGTTTCAAACAGAGGCTTAACCCGTTTATCAGAAGATCATGTAACAGGCTTTCCGTTCACATCAGCAGTCATTTTTAGGTGCATATGTTTATTATAAATTATTCATCACCGTGTTTGGCGTCACTATAATTGCATTGACGGGGAGATGTGTGTGTGGTTTTTTACTGTTTCCTCCACCTCACTTCATTTTGAGCCGGGCTTTAATTTAATGGGTAAAACAAAATGGGGAATTTATTTAAAATGCACCAGGCACCAGCAAGGACCACGTTTTCATAAAGTAACAGAACAGAATATCTGCACTGCAAGTCAGCCTCCCATCTCACTCGAATATTAATCAGGAACAATACAGAGAAGGGAAGGAGATATACAATCAGTGTGGTGTTCATTCCACAGCTCACCTACTATATAGTTTGATATCTCTCATCATTGGATGTTTCTTGCAAATAGACAGCCTACAATATTATTACTGTAAAGAAAAACTTGCATTTCTATAGCGCCTTTCAAGACCTCAGGACGCCCCAAAGCGCTTTACAACCAATGAAGTACTTTTGAAATGTTATCGCTGTTGTAATGAAGGAAATGCGTCAGCAATTTGTGCACAGCAAGCTCCCACAAATAGCAATGTAACAGTGACCAGATAATCTGCTTTTTAGTGATGTTGGTTGAGGGATAAATATTGGGAGAACTTCCTTGCTCTTCTACAAAGTAGTGCCATGGTATCTTTTACATCCACCCAAGAGGGCAGACGGGGCCTCGGTTTAATGTCTCATCTGAAAGACAGCACCTCTGACAGTGCGGCGCTCCCTCAGTACTGCCCCTCCGACAGTGCGGCGCTCCCTCAGTACTGCCCCTCCGACAGTGCGGCGCTCCCTCAGTACTGCCCCTCCGACAGTGCGGCACTCCCTCAGTACTGCCCCTCCAACAGTGCAGCGCTCCCTCAGTACATGCCCCTCCGACAGTGCAGCGCTCCCTCAGTACTGCCCCTCCGACAGTGCAGCGCTCCCTCAGTACTGCCCCTCCGACAGTGCAGCACTCCCTCAGTACTGCCCCTCCGACAGTGCGGCGCTCCCTCAGTACTGCCCCTCCGACAGTGCGGCGCTCCCTCAGTACTGCCCCTCCTACAGTGCGGCGCTCCCTCAGTACTGCCCCTTCGACAGTGCGGCGCTCCCTCAGTACTGCCCCTCCGACAGTGCGGCGCTCCCTCAGTACTGCCCCTCCGACAGTGCGGCGCTCCCTCAGTACTGCCCCTCCGACAGTGCAGCGCTCCCTCAGTACTGCTCCTCTGACAGTGCGGCGCTCCCTCAGTACTGCCCCTCCGACACTGCGGCGCTCCCTCAGTACTGCCCCTCCGACAGTGCGGCGCTCCCTCAGTACTGCCCCTCCGACAGTGCGGCGCTCCCTCAGTACTGCCCCTCCGACAGTGCGGCGCTCCCTCAGTACTGCCCCTCCGACAGTGCGGCGCTCCCTCAGTACTGCTCCTCTGACAGTGCGGCGCTCCCTCAGTACTGCCCCACTGACAGTGCAGCGCTCCCTCAGTACTGCCCCGCCGACAGTGCAGCGCTCCCTCAGTACTGCCTCTGACAGTGCAGCGCTCCCTCAGTACTGCTCCTCTGACAGTGCGGCGCTCCCTCAGTACTGCCCCTCCGACAGTGCAGCGCTCCCTCAGTACTGCTCCTCTGACAGTGCGGCGCTCCCTCAGTACTGCCCCTCCGACAGTGCAACGCTCCCTCAGTACTGCTCCTCTGACAGTGCAGCGCTCCCTCAGTACTGCCTCTGACAGTGCAGCGCTCCCTCAGTACTGCTCCTCTGACAGTGCGGCGCTCCCTCAGTACTGCCCCTCCGACAGTGCAGCGCTCCCTCAGTACTACCCCTCCGACAGTGCGGCGCTCCCTCAGTACTGCTCCTCTGACAGTGCGGCGCTCCCTCAGTACTGCCCCTCCGACAGTGCAGCGCTCCCTCAGTACTGCACTGGAGTATCAGCCTAGATCTTTGTGCTCAAGTCTCTGGAGTAGGACCTGAACCCATGACCGTCTGACTCAGAAGTGATCTATGCTACTCGCGCTGCCCACTTCTATTCTGTATTCTGAAGCTTCTCTCCAACGCCCTCTCGGCCCACCTTGTCCATGAAGTCCACCGTCTGCTCTCCCATCCATCCTCAGTTTAACTACTTCCACGCAACAGCCCTTGCTTGCTGACATCAATCTGTGTCTATCCTCCAGCACTGCCACTCCCTCTGCAAAACCACCATTATCATCTTCTTCTTCAAAAAAAAAAACACACCTTTGACCCTCCATTCTCACCAACTACTGTTCTTTCCCCAATCTAACCAAAGTCCAGTTGCCTCAGACCTTTTCTTGCTCCAGATCTTCCACTCTGGGTTTCACCCTGCCCAGGGCACTGAGACTGCAACTGGTCCAAGTGGCCAACATTCTGCACAGCTGTGATCGTAGCTCTCGGTGTTCTACCTCCACCTCTCCACTATTTCAATGCCATGAACCCCTCCATCCTTCTGCAGCATCTCTGCTCTCATTTCATTTCTGTGACCCTGCTTTCTCCCAATTCCACTGCAGACAATACAAATCGCTTCCAACTGCTTCTCCCTGTGCTTGCCCGGCTATCATAACATACCCCAGGGATGTACTTTTGGACCCCTCATTGCTTGTATGGTACCTTTTTGGGATATCATCCAGAATCTCAGACTCCTCACTGAGCCATCTCTCCTCACATCCATTCCATTCCAAAACCAAGATACCGCTCCCCAATGCCACAAGACTGGCACCAACGATCAGGGGCGTAGACAGCAGATTTAGAACTGTACACACTTCTTCCAAAAAACATCCCTATTCCACCCCCACCCCGCCTCCCCACTATGCCAAGTGGGATATGTATCTCTAAGGGGAGGGGGAAGAAAGTCAAGGGATAGGCTCTCCCTCCACTAAAACAAATAATTTTCCACTACAAATGGTGCATTTTGGTTAATTAAACTGCACAATGATGGCTATTTAATCCAAGATTGAGAGGTCGCACAACACCAGGTTATAGTCCAACAGTTTTATTTGAAATTACAAGCTTTCGGAGCTATCGATCGCCCCTTCCTCAGGTGAAGTGATATTTATTCCAAGGACAGGGAAAAGAAGTGACACACAGGTTAAATACATCACTGCCCGAAACGCTACCTGGTCATTGTCCATTTCACAAAGGCACTCGAACCTTTCCCCACCTTATGCCACAGAGACACTGTTAACCACCCCCTCCCCTTGCACGGAGATAGTCGACCACCCCCCACCTCCGACTCACTGTCCAGAGGCACTCTCCCTGCCCACTGACAGTCCTGGCTGCAGGACCTACCACGCTCCGATCCTTTGGTTCCCAGGAGCACAGGTCTATGCAGTGGGCAGCACTGGGTAACTCCCACAGTCTCTGCTCCCACAGAACAGCAGCAGCAACAGCTGGTCGGACTGGGAAATTGCCGCTGTTCCAATTCATAGATGATCCTCCCAGCGGCAATTTCCCAGTCCGACCACTTTGGGGCAGAAAATCAACTGTTGCATCACAACCTTGATAATTTGCCAAGCCCAGGACATAAAAGGCACATAGACTTCCAGGCATACACACACACACACACATAGACAATGAGGCTGCCTCTCTGGCTACAACATGCAGACTCTCTCCTCTCAGGGGGAGTCCGAGCTCTTCCTCTCCTCCAAGACCCAACCCAACCCAACCACACAGGCCAAGCCCAGTGTTGCATCCTCCCAACCCCTCGCCCCTTCAGCCGCCCCAGCCAGCTTTTGCAGCGCTGTGCCCTCAACATGGCCAACAGCCCCAGCAACAGCTCATCCCGCCGACTCTGCAAAGCAGAGATCTCGCCGGCGACTTGCAGTTCCATTTAAAACGAGATGCCAGAGCCAGCTGCAGCAGAGAGCAGCCTGTGCCGCCTGGATCGGAGGGTCGAACCAGCTCCAAGTCCCCGGCTGAGCTCACCTGGACAAAAGCCCAGTCGGGTTTGAAGGTGCTCTCAGGGTCTCGCCACTCCCGCCACTCTCTCTCTCTCTCTCTCTCCTTCTTGCTTCGGGCTTCTGATGGGCAGAAGCACTTCCTCAGCCTGTGGCGCCTTGAGTTTGGCTGTTGCCCGAATTCTCCTCGGTTTTAACCGGCCCCCTTCTACTGATTGACAGCGAGAGTCGCCAATGGGAGCCGCCGTTCAATGCTCTTTGTTCGGATTAGTGCAGTGAATGGTCCCATTGTGGAAGGGTCCATGTTGGGGGATGGTATCTGTAACAGAATAATAATCCTGCCTCTGCTGATGGAGCTGGTCTGGGGATTGGAGCTCCCTTGGGTTCTGCCAGTAAACCAATTTCGTTCATCGCTAGTATTTTTTTGAGGAGGGGGCAAATTCTGCTCAGTCTAATACTGGCAGAAAGTAATAATATTAACAGGAGTTAAATAACACAACAGGTTTCCAATTTGTAGAAATATGAACTGGTGAATTGTGTAAAATGGTTGCCTTTAGAAAATGGTCGAGGACTGTGAAAACTGCAGCCACAGTGAGATCTCAAATAAACAAAAATGAGAAGTCGCACAACACCAGGTTATAGTCCAACAGTTTTATTTAAAATTACGAGCTTTCGGAGCTGCTGCCCCTTTACCTGACGAAGGAGCAGCGCTCCGAAAGCTCTTAATTTTAAATAAAACTGTTGGACTATAACCTGGTGTTGTGCGACTTCTCATTTTTGTCCACCCCAGTCCAACACCGGCATCTCCGCATCAAATAAACAAAACCTTGAAGCTGGGGACCTAGGGGCTGCTCAAATAACATAGTTAACAGGCCTGCAAGAGATGACAAGCTTGCAGGATGATCGAGTCTACGACAATAATTAACTCAAGATAAGGGTGACAATTTAGTCTAACGGTTGAGCAGTCGCAAATCACATAATAAGGGACCTCTGGAATTCCCTAAACGACCAAGGATACCGATTGGCTAAGGATGGACACATCTCAGACAAAATGGGCGAATCTGCACACGGCGCCTTGACCATTCTGTTGTGATGATCACAGAAGCTGTGAGCTAACGGTCAAGAGGTCTCATGACTGATTAGAGCAACCTTGTGCAAACGGTCTTATCGGGGGGGCGGCACATAGGTAGTAAAAATATAGATATAAAAGAAGGGAGCCAAGAGCTAGTTGAGCAGCGAGAACCTAGGAATCACACTCGAGAAGGGAGGAGCCACAAGTCCGGGACTTGTTGTAGGACACCAGCGCGAAGGCTGATCAACTTTCAAACGGGTAATATTGTTTTAAGCTAGCACACATGGGAAGTGAGCCCTGTGTCATTTTCCTTGAAAGTTATTCAAACAACTTGTTAACCAATAAAGTACTGAATGTACGCAACTTATTGAGTCCGACCGACATTTGACACTCTGAACTAAGAACCATAATTGTTGAACTGTTGTTGAGCTGACTACTTATTACTAGCTCAATAGATACAGTGAATTCGGGATAACAAACTGGCGACCGCGGCAGGACTTTTGACTTGAGAAGTGGGACTTTTCAAGAAGGACAAATTAAGAGTGTCAAACAGAACGAGTGGGAATCTTAAAAATAAGACGCTACGTTACGGGATAACAATGGCGAGTCATAAAGGGGAGACCTCCCAGAGTTGGGAAGAACAGTATAATAAATTAATGGTAGGAAATTATAAAAACTGGGCACTCACCGCAGCTAGAGTATGGCCCACCCAGAATACGGGACAAAGGTTTATGGAAACCTCCGTAACCAGTACAGGAAAGAAAATAAAGAAAAAGGAATATAAATACTTCCTAATGGTGGCCTGTTATCTTGAATTAGTAAACGAACGAAATTTGGCCCAAGAAGCGAAAGATGAGCTGCAAAGGGTAAAAAGCCAGCTGACCGATGATTCTGAAACCTAAAGGAAAAATATTGAGGAGTTAAAAAGGGAGGTGAGTGAGCTCCGAGATGAGAAGCGATTACATACCCTCCACATGGCTGCCAGCATGACGACTGTAGATTTGAGCAACTCCCGAGTTCAAAAATATAAAACCCAGGTAGAGCAATTACAGACGAAGCGACACGCCTTAGAAGGTAAATGTCAGGATTTAAAATCAGCCCTGAGGGTAATACCACAGTCCCACCAACGGGAGAAATATGTGCATGCCGACCTTACCCGTTGTAATAAAGACATTGAGGGATTAAGATCACAGTTGTCCTCACTAAAAGGGGTAATTTGCGCCTTTTCAGACGAAGGGGCTGCCGATATAGACTACTCAAGTCCAGCTGAGGCTACTCACGCATATGATCAACGGGAAAGGGTGGACTGGCCTGAGCCGGAGGAGAAAGGGAGACCACCACCCTACGCCCCCGAACCGCCTGATAAAACTCCAACTCCGGAGCTACCCATGAACCCCATGGTAACAACTCGAACCCCAGGGCAAAATGCCAACGACCCCATCAGCTATTCTACCCCGTTTAGTCTTTCCTAACTAAACGACATTGCTAAGAATGTCCCGAAATACGATGGGAAAACTAGTTTTGAGTTATGGAAAGCCGCTGTCAAGCAAGCCTCTGAAACCCAGGGTTTAGATGACGGGGAAATAAGGAAATTGATAACCCTGTGTCTAGGACCGATTATTTATGGGGGCTTGACACAAGAACAGAAAAAAGGAGGAGGTACCACAGCAGAACTCTGGGCTGCGGTACGCGAGGTAGCAGGGATAAATAGTACGGACCCTGTGATGGAATTAGCAAGTTTTAAACAGACAACTGGGGAACACCCCCGCACCAATGCAGAACGCCTTTGGATAGTTTTCTGCAATGTCTTTGGAACACTGGAGCGTGACGACTTGGATGATAGTCAAAAACCATTGTGACTAAAGTCCATCATCTCGCTCGCTTCTGACCATGGCCAAGAGGCCTGTAGAATGTTTGACCCTAATGAGCCCACTCACAATGAAGCTTGGGTCTTAAGACGAATGATTATGGCCTGGCAAAATGACCAAAATAAACCCCCGTCCCAGCAAAAAGGGAAGGTGCATGCGTTTCAGCAGAATCAAGGGAGGAATTGTCCTCCAACATGGAAGACTGAGGGACCACCGGGATACACAGGAGGGAACCAAGAGTACAGGGGAATTGGAGTACCGCAGGGAGCGTGCTTTAACTGTGGGAAACAGGGACATTGGTCCCGAGAATGTAGAGCCCCGAAGAGAAGTACTAGGACAGGAGCGGTAGGAGGCTTAGGACGAATGGCACCTGACCAGGAACAGCCAGGGCCAGAGCAGGGAGACCAATGACTGGGTCCGACCTCGGACATCGTATGTGGGATAGGATATGACAAACATGGACCACCTATAGTGTCAGGTACCGGAGGAGGTTTTATGGGACACAGGTGGATCCAGGACGTGCCTGGGAGACCAGCACCCTCTCTCACATAGCGATTTGACAGACATGACAGTTTTACTAAGCGGTTTTACTGGACACGGGCAAATGGCCACATTTACTAAACCGCTAGACATCCAATTGGGTAATTTAAAATTTAAGCATGCCTGTATATCAGTACCACAAATGCAGGGAGAAGAAGCAATACTCGGGATAGATTTCATGAGGAAATTTAATCTAGCCTATGATCCCGCGAACAGACATATTTGGAGATTGCATGAAATATGTAATGATGGTTTGATACCGACCGGTCAATATGATGAACGGGCGTGTTGTATGAAAATGTTTTCCTTTAACCCCATATTAATGACAAGTGAACCAGGGTTGCAGAAGGTGCTAAGTCAGAATTTAAATGCCTTTGCCACTCACAAACATGAGTGTGGTAGGACCACCGGAGAGGTGTTAATTACGGGACCTGATCCCCCACCCCAGAAACAGTATAAAATCCCAGTAGAAGCTGAAAAGGATGTGGATAACATTATCCATAGCCTCCTGGAACAAGGCATACTTAGACCTATCGCGTCTACCAATAACTCACCCATTTGGCCAGTCCAAAAGCCTGATAAATCATGGCGCATGACTATAGACTACCGAGTATTAAATAAAGTCACGCCTTCAGCAGCGCCCACGGTCATCACCGCACCAGAGGCTGCCCTCAATTTTTCCCCAACCGCAAAATTCTTCACAGTATTGGATATTAGTGATGGATTTTGGTCCATACCGTTGGCCAAGGAATGTCAGTATAAATTTGCATTCACTCATAAAGGACAACAATACACTTGGACTTGTTTGCCCCAAGGTTTCCATAATAGCCCCTCGATATTCTCGAATATGATGGCAAATGGGTTAAAGGGATTTTCTCAACCCTCAGCCCTTGTTCAGTACGTAGATGATATCCTACTCCAAACATGAGAAGTCGCACAACACCAAGTTATAGTCCAACAGCTTTATTTGAAATCACAAGCTTTCGGAGCGCTGCTCCTTCGTCAGGTGAAGTCCGAAGGAGCAGCGCTCCGAAAGCTCGTGATTTCAAATAAAGCTGTTGGACTATAACTTGGTGTTGTGCGACTTCTCACTTTTGTCCACCCCAGTCCAACACCGGCATCTCCGCATCTACTCCAAACAGACACCCTTGAGGAACACGAGATCCTGTTACAAGAACTATTAGTAACTCTGTACAGATTAGGGGTTAAAATAAACCCGAAAAAGGCACAGATTGGAAAACCAAAAGTGCAATATTTAGGGATGCAAGTAACCCAGGGGGCACGGGAGGTGACCGAAGATAGAAAGAAGTCTGCCGCCACCTTACCCACCCCCACAGACGTCAAATCCCTCAGGTCCTTTTTAGGGATTACAGGGTACTGCCGGGATCACATTGAGGACTACTCTGTGGTCGCCAAACCCTTGTATAATCTACTAAGAAAGGGGGTGCTATGGGAATGGACCCAAGAACATGCGAACTCGTTCGGTAAATTAAAATCAGCATTGATCCAAGCCCCTGCACTACGAAACCCAGACATGTCTTCGAGCTTTTATCTGGAAACGGCCTCTAGCGAGGATGGTCTGTCAGCGGTATTACTGCAGGAACACTCTGGAAAGCTCCAACCTGTTGGTTACGCGTCCAGAGTTCTGACCCCCGTAGAAACAGTGTTCTCACCGAGAGAAAAACTTACTCAGTGTATTTTGGGCCGTACATAAATTCTCCCCTACAGTCGGACTTAACTCTTTGATCATTCTCACCCCACATACTCCTATTAAAATGCTCCTGGATGGAAACTTTAAAGAAGGGGCAGTTAGTTCACAACCAATAGCTCGATGGACGCTGCTCCTACCAGGAAGGGCTATCCATATTCGATATGAGCCAAAGCAAACTAGCCTAACACAAAACATCTTATACCCCGGGGACCAACGTGTGTGTAAAATGCTGTCATCAAGTGCCCTGACCGGTCCCTTTCAGACAAAATTAAGGGAGGGTGATAACGATATAAGAATTAAAACTCATGTTTACGTAGATGGTTCATCATCAATACGGGAAGGACAACAGTGTACAGGATTCGGAGTGGTAACTATGACCGAGGATGGGAAAAAGGTTCTTGAAACAACCCCAATTAAACTAGAAGGATCAAAAGGAGCACAAATAGCTGAACTAAGTGCCATAGCATATGTAACATAGAAACATAGAATCTAGGAGCAGGAGTAGGCCATTCGGCCCGTCGAGCCTGCTCCACCATTCAATACGATCATGGCTGATCATTCAAATCCAGTACCCTGTCCCTGCTTTAATCCCCACAGTACACATATCCCACCCTACCCCCGTAACCCCACGTATTTAATTCCCCTAACATATCCCATCCTATCCCCATAACCCCACATATTTAATCCCCCCCCTAACACTAAGGGTCAATTTATCATAGCCAAATCAACCTAACCCACACATTTTTGGACTGTGGGAGGAAACCGGAGCACCCGGAGGAAACCCACGCAGACACAGGGAGAATGTGCAAACTCCACACAGACAGTCACCCGAGGTCAGATTCGAACCCGGGTCTCTGGCGCTGTGAGGCACCAGTGCTAACCACTATGCCACCGTATTGCAGCCAGAATCATTTCCCCCACCGGTGGAAATTCATTCAGACAGCAGTTACACCTGCAACAGCCCAACAGACTTTTGACCCATTTGGCAAGCGAGAGGTTTTACGTCGGCAGACGGGAAACCATTAGCAACGGGCCCACTTCCTAAAGTTATCTTTGACGCGGCTATGGCCAATCAGGGACAATATATAATGAAAACGGTTAAAGCCCATGTAAAAACCACACCATTAGGAAATCAATTAGCAGATGAAGCAGCAAAATAAAGAGCCATTAATGGTTACCTATGGGACCCTCTGCAGGGAAAGGAAGGGACACTAACAGAAACCCTCTCGGCTGTCAAGGTATCCTCCAAGACAGTAATAGATCTAAGGGAGAGCCAAAGCTCTGACCCGGATCTGAACAATATCCAATTAGGAAAGCCTTATCCCGAACCATATAGTCAATACAGAACCGGTTTAACTTTAAATCAAGGAGTGGTGCTAAAGAACGGAAAATATGTGGTACCGGAGGTGGATAGACCCGAAATAATTTACCAGTTCCATGATGTGGGAGGACACCAGGGGATAGATAGAACTACTGCCAAGATTAGGGATGTATGTTGGTGGCCAGAAATACAATCAGATGTAGAGAAAAACGTCAAGAACTGTTTGATTTGTGCTCAAAACAACCCTGGGAAATACAAGAATCAGGCTTTAATGGGACGCACTCGACAGGGCAAGGGCCCCTGGGCCCAACTTCAGATAGATTATATAGGGCCACTGCCCACCTGCCCAGGAGGAAAGAAGTACATATTGGTAACAGTAGATGTATGTTCTAAATGGATTGAGGCCTTCCCAACCAATAACAATTCAGCTGCCACCACCGCCAAAATCCTAATGGAAGAAGTGTTCTCCCAATGGGGATTACCTGAAAGCATCGACTCAGATCAAGGGACCCATTTTACTGGGCAGGTCATGAGATCGGTCATGCAGTTGGCTGGGATAAAACAGGATTTTCACATTTCATACCATCCAGAGTCCAGTGGGATGGTAGAAAGAATGAACAGGATCCTAAAAACTATGATGAGGAAATTGGTCCAACAAAATCATACCTCCTGGCATAGGGTGCTCCCTTCTGCATTAATGGCCATCCGGAACACGGTGGTAGCATCCACCGGCTACTCACCACATGAGGAAGGATTATGAAAGGTATCGAGGCATTTATGGGTATGGACCTAAGTGAAATCCAGAAGACATCCTTGTCATCTGAAAAATACAGGACTGATTTGGTGAAGTATTTGGAAGCGGCAAAAATGACCGCAGCCGTAAAAATGGGAAAAAGGCATCAGAAAAGTAAAGCCTATTTTGACGGGAAAACCCACCCATGGGAAGTCAAGATAGGTGACCAGGTCATGGCTAAGGTCCAAAGGGAGGCAACATTCCTGAGCCCAAAATATGCAGGACCCTTTAGAGTAATGGAAAAAGCTAGTCCGTATATAAGATAATGGACGGACAAGGAAAGTACAAATGGCACCACATAAATCAGTTAAAAACTTTCGGGAAAGTGGATAGTTTTCAGCAGTACCATGTACAACTGGATGCTTTAGATCCCCAGGGATTGGATGAAGGAAATGATGGTTCAGATGACGGTAACTGTTGTAGGGGCTAATCGGAGCCTTAAGCGGACTAACCGTGAAGGAGAGTCGACGCGCTACCCGACTTAGCCCGACTGAGCAATAAAACTCAAACACCAATTTACACGGTTAAATGCGGGAGTACACTTTATTCAGAGCGCTCTGGGAGAGAATTGATGCACCCACGTGCAGTCACCGACCTCTCAAATAAGTCACTCTGGGGCACAGTATTTTATACATCCATCATTGATTACATCGTGCTCACATGAGCATGTGATAGTCATTAGAATCCAATCAATTTTATGTATACAATTGTTAAGCATAGTAAATCAATTAACGTCAGGATACAGTTGATGTGATCAGCCTCGTCTATGTGACAGTGTTATCTCGAGCCCTGTATGTTGCAACGTTGTCTGACAAGGCAGACTGCCAATCCATTGCAGAAAAGTCCTGTGTCAGCGAATTTAAAGTTCATTAACTGGATGAGTTTTTCTTCTCCGACATTTCTTTAATAATTTTCTCCTCCAACACTCCCTTCTGTTGGTCCGGGGGCACGACCTTCTTGCCCCCAGGAAACCACTGCTCCGTGCCTCTTCACGGGGTCGACGCTACAGCCACTGGCTCATCTCTTGAGGGCTGGCTACCCCGGCGACGGTGTCATGCGTTTCCTCCATGGGCTGGAGATCGGTGTATCCTTCCTTTTCTTCGTCTTTGAGCAACGGCTCCTCTTCCCGTACGGCGCTGACTGACATTAGCTGGGTTGTGGCAATCTTACAACATGTCTTTAACAAGGTTATCAAGCAACATACAGCGACACATATCATCACTATCACAACCATTACGTGCATAATCCAGGGGCCCCATTCTGTTAGCCCCAACCATTCTAGCCATGACTGTGTCGGTTCCCGGTGTAATTTCTTAATCTCTTCCTTCATGTGATTTACCAAGTTGGTGATGTTTTCCGAACTATCAGGGATGTAAGTACAACACTCTTGCCCGATCACCGCGCAAGTGCCTCCTTCCTTTGCAAGCAGGTAGTCCAGTGCCATCCTGTTTTGCATGGCCACTGTCCTGAGGGCTACCATTTCTGCGCTTATTTCTGCAAGGGCTTCTGTGGTGTCGTTGGCTACCTTCTCGAGAATTTGGGCATTGTTAATGATTTCCCGTGCTAATTTACCCACCCTCCCAGTGGGGGAAGGCGACGGCGAAGAATCGCTCAGTCTCCGTAATTCCTCGCCTGGTTCGATAACAATGGTGCTCCATGAGGGATTTGAGATGGTATACATAAGGCATAACGTATCCCAGGTAACATGACCCGGTCCAATCTCTGGGCAGCCATGGGTACGCCTTGTGCCCGCATATAAAATATGTTCCATTGTAGGCCGTCATATCCATGTTTGCCCGAAAGATAGTGAAACCCATCTGACTATCTGTGGCCCGTCGGGTCCCATTCCACGGTTGGTTACTCGTTAAGTTTAGCAGACCAGTGGTATTAAACCACCAGCTTTCAAATGCCGTGTTCCCCTCCTCATGTGTCACAAAGGTTTGGGTGCAATTACTATTTCCTGCCTCTAGGTTCACCTTCACCCCTCTACTTACACTCCTTGTCCAACATATTTCCCCGACGGGTCTTCCGACCCCGGTTGTGTTTGTTAGGGCGAAGAAGGGTGGATCTTTACTAGAGTTGTACTTGGGTTTGTAACATCCCTTAAATTGTTCCAATGGGTACCCTCCACCTCGGAACTCCTCCCTCGTGATGTCATGATAGCTGTTCTGGTCATTAAGCGCAAATTCTGCTAGTTCCGTGAGATTCAGGGGTATGGGCCGCAGTGGTATCCCACCCTTACTATGGATCGGAATATGGCTACACACCCAACAGCTACTTTGCCCTGTCTCCTTTACGTATTCATACGACATATATACAAAGGTATTCACCTGGAGCTCTCTTCGCTTACGGGAGCCCCTTTCCATTCCCGAAACAATGCATGTTAACGCTATTAAACACAGTGGTATCCCCATTTTTACTTGGAAGCAGGCACTGTCTATCACCGCGTCGTTGCCGCTTCTGGTAGCACTCTTGTATTAACATACAAACATAAAAACACAGTAGTTAGTACACCAAATGCAATAAGCCAAAGCACGAATGCAAACAGGTAAGGTAATTGGACATTTACGGGTCGCTTGATCTGTAGGTAAAAGAAACACAAAGAAGCGCCCATTAGTTCATCTTTTCTCCATACATTTTTAATTGTGTCCAATGTTTCCAGACTCCCTTCCCCCTTATGTCCAGACAGGCACAGGTATCACCACTAATTATAATTTCGTAGGGTCCGCTCCATTTTGGGGCGAAGCCTGGCTTGTCAGGCAGGACCTTCAGCATCACTTTGCTGCCCGCTGACGGCACGGAGGGTGTCATGACCCCCTCCTGTGCCTGATCCTGAAGTTCCTGATTGTCTCGTACGGCTTGGCGCATCCCCTTCAGTTGGGTGCTAAGCTCTAAGACATAACGCCGTAGTCTGTCCTTTAAGGGGCCCACATCAGCCCCACCTGTTATGATGCCTTCTGGTAATTGCATCGCCCTTCCTGTCATTAGTTCATAAGGGGTCAGGCCTGTCGTACGATTCGTGGTGGCTCGTAACTTCATTAGGATAAGGGGTAAAACCTCAACCCATGTTTTCCCAGATTCCTGTATTGCCTTTGCTAAAGCGTTTTTGAGTGTTCGATTCATTCTTTCAACCATTCCCGAGCTCTGGGGGTGGTAAGGGATATGGAACTTCTGTTTGATCCCCATCAGCTGACAAATATTCTTTACTACACTCCCTGTAAAGTGCGTTCCTTGGTCAGAGTCGATTTGCAAGGGCACTCCCCACCGCGGGATTACTTCCTCGGCCAGGATTCTGGCTACCGTTAAGGCCGTGCAATTCCGCGTTGGGAAAGCTTCTACCCACCTTGTGAACTGGTCAATTATCACAAGGCAGTATATTTTTCCGTGGGACTGGGGAAGTGGTCCCGTAAAATCAATTTGTATGTGCTCCCAAGGACCTCGGGGTCTTGGCTGGTGGCCCATTCTAATTTTAATAGGCCGGCCAGGATTATGCTGAGCACAAGTGATACATCGCTGACAGTGCCTCGCGATGTCTCTTCCCATCCCCTTCCACCACCAATCCTTACTTAATAAGGAGCTCATTGCCTCTCTCCCTGTATGTGAAATACCGTGATGTATCTCTAGCAGAGTCTGTTGTATGCACTCCGGTGCTACTACTTTACCTTCTTTTCGCCAGACTCGATCGGATCCTACTCCAGCTCCATTTCTTACCCATGTTTCCTTTTCCGTGTCTGATGCTTCGTCTTGGACTTCCCAGATCTTTATTTCGTTCTCCGGGCTGTCTACGCTGCCCACCGGTACTTCGTTTATCTCCTCCTGTTCTAGACCTGCCTGTGCTGCCCGATCAGTCGCCTGGTTCCCCTGGTGGCTGTCCCAGTCTGGGCTTGTCTTGTCTGGTTCTTTCTGATGGGCCTTAATTTTGATAACTGCCACCTGTTTAGGTCTTTTGCTTGCTTCTAGCAAGGCCTCTATTCGTCCCTGATGTTTGATGGGGTTACCTCCTGTGGTTATATACCCTCTACGTCCCCATGCTGTCATGTAGTCATGCACTACCCCGAAGGCATACCGGCTATCTGTGTATATATTGACTACCTGGTTCTTTGCTTCATTCAATGCTTGAGTCAACGCGACCAACTCTGCTACTTGGGCTGATAAGCTACCGTCTAACCGTCCAGATTTAACTACTTCCATCTTACTATTAACTACTGCCCACCCGGTTCGGGGTTGTCCATTAATATATTTACGGGATCCATCTACATAGAATGTTTCCTCCACTTCCTCTAGAGGGGTGTCTTTGATAATCTCTTCTCCAATGTCCTCGTCTATTTTTTTACAACTGTGTGGGGCTCCTGTTCCCAGGATCCCCTCAGCTGGGTTCTCCCCTATGTCTCTGACTATGATGATAGACTCGTTAGGGGGTAATAGAACTGCTTCCCACTTAGCTCTTCTCATGTTTGAGACAGATCTTAATTTTCCAGTATTTAGCATTTCCACCAAGGTATGCTTGGTGTGCAAGACTATGTTCCCGGTCATTACTATAGGTTCGCTCACCTTTACTGCCCATGCTGCGCAGTCCAGTGCCGCTATACATCGCGAGAGTCCGGAGACTACCGGTCCTTCTGCGGTCGAGTAGTATGCCACTGGTCTGCGCTTATCGCCATGGTCCTGGGTTATCACAGCGGTGTAGAACCCGCCCTCATTGTCACAGTGAATATGGAAAGGTTTGTTCATATCTGGCAGCCCTAGTCCCGGGGCTGACAGTAACTCCTTCTTCAACTGTCCGTAAGCTTTTTCCTGTTCTGGGCCCCACTCTATGGACTCAAGGGCAGGCCTTCCTCCCTTTACTAACCTTTGGATAGGCTCAGCTATCTTAGCGAACCCGGGGACGAAGTTCCTGCTGTAGTTAAAAAGTCCTAAGACCTTCCTAACTCCCCTTATTGTCACTGGTCTGGGCATATCCCAGACTGCAGCCTTCCTATCCGTTGGCATCTCCTTTGTCCCTTGGGAAATGAGATGCCCTAGATACGTGACTTTGAACTTTCCAATCTGGGCCTTCCTAGGGCTAGCCTTCAGTCCTGCGTCCCTTAATGCTGTCAGTACTATCTTCAGGGCCTTATTATGACCTGGAACTTTGTCCGAGGCTATCAGGAGATCGTCAACGTACTGGAGGACCGTGCTCCCTGGTGGGAGCTCTGCACCCTTTAAAATATTACTCATTACCCGATGGAAGATCGCGGGGCTATTATGGAATCCTTGTGGCAGGCGGGTCCAGGTGTACTGTCTGTCTCCTACTGTGAATGCAAATTTCTCCTGAGACTCTGGATCCAATGGGAGAGCCCAGAATCCGTTGGCTATGTCCAACACTGTGAATATCTTGTGTTCGGGAGCCAGTCCGTTCAAAATTGTGGACGGGCTGGCGACTATGGGGTGAAGCTTGGGCGTCACTTTATTCAAGGCCGTATAGTCAATTGTCAGCCTGTAACTCCCATCTGGCTTTTTAACTGGCCACGTAGGGGAATTGGTTGTGCTCGTGGTTTCCCGAAGGACACCTCTTTCTACCAATCCCTTTACTATGTCTTCTACAGCTTTCTTTGCTTCTGGTTTAATGGGATATTGTCGGTGGGGTTTGTGTTCGGGTCCTGGGACGACAATGGGGTCAATCTTAACCATTCCTGTGTCTAACTTATCTTTTGCCCATACTCCTTGTACCGAGGCACACGTGTCCCCGTACCCATTGGTTTCCACTTGCCAGTCCCGGCTTACCGCTGTAGCCACTCCCACTTTGGTGGTATTATTGGTCAGACAGTGCATACTAGTTTTATGCCCGTCCAAGTTTGGCCAAGTTATTTTCTTCTTACCACAATCAATTAATACCTGGTATTCTTTCATTAAGTCATTTCCCATTATTGTTCCCTCATTATTCTTACACACGTAAAATCGCATAGGGATGAAAAAGTTATCTATTTCTACCAATTGGGTTGTGCTCAGAAAGGCAGGTGTTTTATCACCGCCAATCCCTGTGATGTAGACCTTTCTGTCCGTTATCGGGATGGGAAGGTTGGTCACGGATACTGAGGCACCGGTGTCCACTAGCATCTCACACGGTCGGCCCCCTACTAGTGCAGACACATACATCCTTCCTTTGTCTCTTTTTACGGGGGCCGCTGACTGTCACTGTGTCTCTTTCCACTGTTGATATTGTCTCTTTTCTTCGGGGGTCATGGTGACGTGGGTCGTCTCAGGTCTGCCATGTTTACTGAAACAAGTGGCCTCAGTATGGCCCTTCTTATTACAGTAAGTACATGTCTTCTTAGCCATACAATCTCTAATAAAATGTCCAGGCTTCCCGCAACCATGACATGCCCCCTTGGGTCCCACTGCCTGTTTTACCGCACTTACACTTTCCTGTTTAACCTTGACCGTACCTTCCTCTTTGGCTTTTAACCCGTCTACCCCACAAGCCCACTCTACTAGGTCGTCGTAATTCCTGGTTGTTACTACGCCCATCTTGATGATAGCCTGGTGTGCGGGAGACAAGCCATCTTTAAAGGCCTGAATGAAAGCGGGGTCAGTTCTTGCCGGCCCTGGTTGGCCTGATGACTCTCCATAAACAATAAACAGCCTTTCTCCATATTCGGAGGCCCCCTCGCCCTTTTGCTGCTTACAGGACGTTATCTTACTCCAATTAGTTGGGGCCTCTCCTAACACCCGCTGGATTTCTGTTTTAAACAGATTAAAGGGAGCCTGTTGTCGGTCTATTTGTAAGGGATTCCTGACCCTGCGTGTCTCGCAGCCTGTGAGATTCACGCGGCTCTGTGCAGCCTGTATGTCAGTGCGGGTCTAGGCCTTGTTGCCTGTTCTGGTCTCCAGCCAGTCTGGGAACATTAGACACACCTGTGAGTGGTTCGAATCACTCTCCCTTACGGTTCTAGACACTGGACTTAGATGCGAGAGCAGTAATGGAGATAAAACTCATGTAGACTTGGTTTGAATGGTACGAAATGGAAAATCTTTATTGCATGATACTTAAGATTATGAAATACATGTCATAAGCACAGATTAATGACAGTACAATCTTACAAACAGTTATATAGTCGATCTTAGGGAAACGAGGAACGAACGGCACAAAGTAAATAGGGGCACACATTACAAATATCCTTAATCCTTAAACCCTCCCCTATCAATATCTATCCTAAACTAGATTCGTAGGATTTCGAGACTCATGCTCACCACTCGTGATAACTCGGAGAAATTCCGAATAACTGATCGGATGTTTTTCACCGCAGCACCCACGTGTCGGTCAGGAGATCTCCTGGTCCCACTTGTTTACTTGCTTTTACTGCTCCGGCTAGCAGGCTGGAACGTCTGCTGTGGTGAAGACCTGTGTTGGTTGGTTTAACAGGTACTCTTCGAGCACAGTTGTCAATATCGTCGATACGATATGTTTTCACATTCCAGTTACTTTGGGCACAGTCCAGTTATCATCGATGCAATATGTTTCGTTATAAGTTCGAAGAAGTCTTCTTAGCAAGGAAAACTTGGATAATCGACCTACAGGCGCGGTCGGGACCCACTGACCGTGGCGATGGACATGGTCCTCCTCTCCTCTCATCTCATCTCATCCCATCTCATCTCATCTCGGGCCTTCGGTTCCGCTGCCAGTTACCAACATAGGCCTTCGCCACGCGACACGAGGTAGATCCGAACGGATCAGAAAGTTCAACAGTCTTTTCAGAAGAGGCAACAGGCAAGCAGGAGCGAGCCCAACCACGAGTACACAGGAGCAGCCACGAGGTTACGAATCGACCGGATAAAAGCACAGGAGCAAGAGAGAGAATGGACGGTTTGGAGCCTGCAATTATAGTGCAAAATCTTCCGTTTCCCGCCCAACTATAATGTCCATTCTTTTGTTTAAGGTCTGGCGCTCAAATGTCTTGTATGGGTGATCTCCGTTCTTAATGGGTTTCGGGGCTACTCGTAAATGTCTGAGTACCTGTTAATATTTCTCCCATTGTTAAATCGGTCGGTGTTCTCCCTGGAGGGGTTTGGGGCTTCCAAGTGTCCTGTATAACTACCTGCTAACGGCTCTCTCATCGTAGAGTCGTTGGGATTTTACATATTAATGTCTTTTGGATGGGCCCTTGATTACTCGGTACAATGGCTTTCCTTTGTACCTGGGAGACCGATTTCAGTATCTATGTGTATACTGCAAACCCATAATGTCTCGTGTATTATCTTCACTGTGCTGAATCTTAATCGATCTTGCACAAAATGTTTATTGGAACGCCATCTTGTCTGCCTGTTGAAAAGTCTAGAATGTTCTGTCACGAGGTGCGGCGGCCATTTTACAGGCTGCTTGTGTCCACTTTAAACCTGCCAGCATTCTGCTGAAATAAAAGCTGTTTGAACGAAACTCTGTGTTTTCTCCTTATTAACAAAATCGCGATATATTGCGAATTCTACATATTGTATCTGCCAATGGACATTGTTCAGTCCATCGACCGGTCTTATAATCCGTATTGGCCTGATTGGGGGTGGTCTGCGTGAGGCGCCATCGGTCGACCGGACATGCTGCCCGGACCAACTGATGAACGTCACGCAGGTGGAGGCTGTGTCCCAGCCAAACCATATCTAGGTTTGCCCAGAACTTGGTGTTGGCACTTCGTGTTTGTAAGTTCCCCAGGTCTTTCAAAATCTGTTGTCTTTCTCCCGGGGTAAAAGGCTGAAAATCCGCCCTTGCCCCGGCGGCACCAGGCTGGCCCCTCATTCTAACGGGGGCCGCGAAATATTCTTCTGTTGTATCTCCGACTGTTTCTTCAGTTGGGGCTGTTGGTCCGGAAAGTCCGTACGGGGGGAGTGGATCTGTGTTACACCCCGTCCACCTTCCGGGACACATTCTACTTTGTTCTTGATTTATTCCCTCTAGTATTTCTATCTTCTTTTTTAAATCTGCTATTTCTCTGTTTTTGGCCTTATCAGTCTCTCGGACCTTATCTACTTGCTCGATTAGTCCCGCCAATTGGTGTACCAAAAGAACTCCCGTTTTCTTGGTTTTCTCCCTTTTTTGCTTACGTACCCACTCTCGTTGTGACTCTAATGACTGGCTAACATCCCAGCCATCTTTCTGCATTCTGTCTATCAGCGAACGTCTATCTGTCATGTAACTATTAATAAGGGACCCCGGGGGCCCCATCTTAATGTCCTTACCTGACATCGCCCGTCCGCTCTCCGATCACACTCTCCAGTAAACACTCACCGCCTCTCTTCACTCTCCCGTCCTTCTGGACTCGTGAACTCGTTTACCGACGTGTCTAGTTGCCTGGAGTTCCGGATCTCGCAAGCACCGCCCGCAGACTTTATCACAGGTTTTACTCTGTACCTTTAACCTACGGCCCAAAAATTTGACAGTGTAATGCAGAATACTCACAACGGTTCCCCCTCTGCCTTCCGAGAATACCCGGACCAAAAACCCCTATAAAGTGTACTCTCGCAAATCCCCTCAGATTCTTTCGGTTACTTGAGCCCGTTAACACTTGATCAGGGTGTCGGTACTCAGTAACCCTGCTCGCAGCGCCAATTGTTGTAGGGGCTAATCGGAGCCTTAAGCGGACTAACCGTGAAGGAGAGTCGACGCGCTACCCGACTTAGCCCGACTGAGCAATAAAACTCAAACACCAATTTACACGGTTAAATGCGGGAGTACACTTTATTCAGAGCGCTCTGGGAGAGAATTGATGCACCCACGTGCAGTCACCGACCTCTCAAATAAGTCACTCTGGGGCACAGTATTTTATACATCCATCATTGATTACATCGTGCTCACATGAGCATGTGATAGTCATTAGAATCCAATCAATTTTATGTATACAATTGTTAAGCATAGTAAATCAATTAACGTCAGGATACAGTTGATGTGATCAGCCTCGTCTATGTGACAGTGTTATCTCGAGCCCTGTATGTTGCAACGTTGTCTGACAAGGCAGACTGCCAATCCATTGCAGAAAAGTCCTGTGTCAGCGAATTTAAAGTTCATTAACTGGATGAGTTTTTCTTCTCCGACATTTCTTTAATAATTTTCTCCTCCAACAGTAACAAATCAGATAGGTCCGATCAGGACACAACAGGTCTGGTGGACGGAGTAGGGAACCTGTTCCTAAATGACGAACGGGACCCAAATGAATCTCCTCCTAACTCACCAATAAGGGAGACAGCGAGTACCGGGTCACCAAATTTCATGGCCGCCACTCACCAACTCCAGGGGTGGGCACGCCTACCTGGAATGGATCGCTCCTCAAAGACCCCTCGTTTACAAAGGGTGACTGATACATAAGAAATAATTAATAAACTGTACATAAGAGCAGCTAGTATCTTGATCATGTTTGTATGTGTTTAGAAATGAATGCCGGAAATAATTCCAGTCGAAACCTCAGACGACTATCGCAACCGCTATCAAGAATGGAGTGAGGAGCTGTTCTGGACCCTTTTTCCAACTGGGACTTTTGATGTTCGGAACATTCTTTATCCTATGGATCATCCATCAAATACGAAAGAATAGGGGACACCAACAGAACAACGAAGAAGGACAAGAGGAAATAGAGGCGGTTCGACAATGACGTGTTATATAATAATAACTTGTGTACTTATGATATGTGTAGAATTAAACAGGGTACTGGGTGAACAGAAGGTGATTCTCACCTCCGGGGAAAAAGACTATCATAGCGCGGATTGTATCACTGAGTTTAGTCACTGGAAGGCCCCAACCCACGGAAACCATGAATGTAGCTGTCGTGGGATGGCTAGGACATGCCACCAGACTAGCTATGCGGGAAACCTGACTTCTAATGCAAGGGTCGCCCAGAGACCTAATTGCTCCTGCGGAAGTCAAGGGAAGATCATAGTTCATCAGCTCCCTTCCACCCCCACCCCAGGACCAACTACCACCCCTATGACCACTTCCCCATTACCACCCACTCTGGCTCCTCCGAGAGAATGTCCCCAAGAAACGTTAGGACCAAAGGGAGGAGTTGTATTCAGGACCACTGGCAAGGTTGTGTATGATAATGTACAGTATGCATTGGTACCCGTCGTTTTGAATATGTTAGATATCCAGCTGCCTGCCTGGCGTCCTACTAACCTGCAAGAAATTCACCGAGACTCGATTAAGGGGTTGCTCCAACAGGCAATAGGCAATAATACTGGGAGGAACCGTACCCAGGAAGGAACAAGTGAGAGCAAGAAGGAATGAAGTTAGCGGAGGTTAAGAATATAGGGATAATACAGGAAGGAATATGGATGAGGTTTGATAATCTGTTACCATATGCTGTCGAACTAGATGGTACCCTAGTCGGTCCCACCCTAAATCAATGTCAACAAACTGACCAAACGGTAATATGCCCCTATAAGATTTATTCAACTAACGCGGCAAGATGTGGGTTCAATGGGATCAAAACCCTAAATTGTACACTGGTAGTGGAATCTACCACCGGAAGAATTGTGAGAACCGGCTATCAGAGAAATGGAACTTAGGGCTGGATTTTGATACTGGGGCGGGTTGGGGTCGTGTTATCCACCCGACTGCAATTGGATGTGGGAGATTGATGCGATTTTCACCTAATTGGGCAATTGAGTTCCAGCATGTGGGAACCCATGACCCAATTAGTGTTTTCAGTCTGAAAGTCGCCTCTGATGATGTCATCATTGCTGCTGCATTGAAGGTCTGCAAAGACTGCCTGGCCTTTGCTGTGAGAGGACCTGGATGCAAAATGAGCAGCAGCAGCCCTAAGTCTGCTCCCAGATATTTTTGCACCACCACTCCCAGATATGTCTCCGCCTCATCCATCCATCCATCCAGATATGTCTCCTCCTCATCCATCCAGATACGGCCAGCCAGCCAGCCCGCCATCTAAATGTGCTCCCACCAGGTTTCACATTCGTGGTTCAGAACAGGCGTGCTTCACGTAGAAAAAGGGTTAAAATCACACAGGCCTTTCAAAATAGCATTATAGTGCTTGTTAAGGGCCTTAACAGCCTATCCCGCCTCTTAGAGGCGGGACGGAGTCGGGACCAGCAGACACGATTTAATGAAAATTGCGTGGAGGCGGGATGGAGGCGGGCTTGTGCCCGCCCGCAGTTTTCGCAATTTTAACACCCCACACGCCTCCAAACTCACCTCCACAGGGTCAATGAAAATCCAGCCCTTACTGTTTTACCACAACTGAGGTCAGTAATCACTATGGGAACAAGGAATGTCCATAGAAACCCCGGCTTTCTGTCTGCACCACTTAATACCTATGAGATTGGGTAATGAAGAAATTATCGATATTGAGCGAACAGAAACTGTTCAGATTAATGTGGCTGACAGCCTGAAAGGAAACTTGAACAATTACTTTGGAAAATATGACATCAGTATCCAATTAGAGAAGGAACATTTGATTAGGATAAAGCATCAGCTTGAACTGGTATATCAGACTTACATACGAGTGGAACTGAACACACAGGAAATTGGCAAGGACATAAAGAGCATCAAGATAGAAACATGGTGGGATGAAATATGGAATTGGGGTACAAATGTCAATATACACCCATGGATTAGAATATTCTCACACATTACAGTTATTCTAATTACTGTAATATTCCTGTGTCTGTGTGTCACCTGGAGAAGTATGATGCGATTGGAAAAAAGATTGAAGGGGCGACTCGAAAAGATGGAGATGGGGCAAGTGATGAAGATGGAAGACCGGAGGAGGCTACTAACTACAAAAGGTGATCAATATAATCTATGATTAAAATGATCAAAGGGAGGAGTGTAGAAATATGAACTGGTGAATTGTGTAAAATGTTTGCCTTTAGAAAATGGTCGAGGACTGTGAAAACTGCAGCCACAGTGAGATCTCAAATAAACAAATCCTTGAAGCTGGGGGCCGGGGGCTGCTCAAATAACATAGTTAATAGGCCTGCAAGAGATGACAAGCTCGCAGGATGATCGAGTCTACGACAATAATTAACTCAAGATAAGGGTGACAATCTAGTCGCAAATCACATAATAAGGGACCTCTGGAATTCCCTAAACGACCAAGGATACCGATTGGCTAAGGATGGACACATCTCAGACAAAATGGCCGAATCTGCACACGGCACGCCTTGACCATTCTGTTGTGATGATCACAGAAGCTGTGAGCTAACGGTCAAGAAGTCTCATGACTGATCAGAGCAACCTTGTGCAAACGGTCTTATCGGGGGGTGGGGGGGGGGGGGGGGGGCGGCAAATAGGTAGTAAAAATATAGATATAAAAGAAGGGAGCCAAGAGCTAGTTTAGCAGCGAGAACCTAGGAATCACACTCGAGAAGGGAGGATCCACAAGTCCGGGACTTGTTGTAGGACACAGCGCGAAGGCTGATCAACTTTCAAACGGGTAATATTGTTTTAAGCTAGCACACATGGGAAGTGAGCCCTGTGTCATTTTCCTTGTAAGTTATTCAAACAACTTGTTAACCAATAAAGTACTGAATGTATGCAACTTACTGAGTCCGACCGACATTTGACACTCTGAACTAAGAACCATAATTGTTGAACTGTTGTTGAGCTGACTACTTATTACTAGCTCAATAGATACAGTGAATTCGGGACAACAACCATCAACTAGTGGGAACAGCCTTTCCCCGTCTTGCTATCCAAACCCGTCATAATCTTGTACACCTCTATCAAATCACCCCTCAACCTCCTTTGCTCTAATGAAAACAAATCCAGCTTCTCCAACCTGTCCTTGTAGCTAAGATCCCCCATCTCCATAACCATTCTGGTAAATCTCCTCTGCACCCTCTCAAGGGCCTTCACATCCTTCCTAAAGTGTGGTGACCAGAACTGGACGCAATACTCCAGTTGTGGCCTAACCAGCGCTTTATAAAGGTTCAGCATAACTTCTCTACTTTTGTACCCAATACCTCTATTTATGAAGCCCAAGATCCCATATGCTTTGTTAACCACTCTCTCAATATGTCCTGCCACCTTCAGGGACCTATGCACATTAACTCCCAGGTCCCGCTGTCCCTGCACACTCTTTAAAACTGTGCCATTAAGTGTATATTGCCTCTCCCTGTTCCTTCTGCCAAAATGCATCACCTCACATTTCTCTGTATTAAATTCCATCTGCCACTTTTCTGCCCATTCTGCTAGCTTTTCTGTGTCCTGTTGCAGTCGATTGGTATCATCATCACTGTTTGCCACACCCCCAAGTCTGGAGTCATTGGCAAATTTAGAATTTCTATTCTGTATTTGTGTTATATTAATATTGCTGACATTTTTTGATGCTCATCAACATGAAGGATGTTAGTGCTGGGCTGTGGGTTTGCTCGTACTTCAGTGCTGTTCATACTACGGGGCCATTGTTCTTTGAGGAGGTAACGAGCAGGGTGGACAAAGGTGGACCAGTGGATGTCGTGTATTTGGATTTCCAGAAGGCATTCGACAAGGTGCCACATAAAAGGTTACTGCATAAGATAAAAGCTCACGGAATTGGGGGTAATATATTAGCATGGATAGAGAATTGGCTAACTAACAGAAAGCAGAGAGTCGGGATAAATGGGTCATTTTCCGGCTGGCAAACGGTAACTGGTGGGGTGCCACAGGGATCGGTGCTGGGGCCTCAACTATTTACAATCTACATTAATGACTTGGATGAAGGGACCAAGTGTAATGTAGCCAAGTTTGCAGATGATACAAAGATGGGTGGGAAAGCAAGTTGTGCAGAGGACTCAAAGAACCTGCAAAGGGATATAGACAGGCTAAGTGAGTGGGCAAACATTTGGCAGATGGAGTATAATGTGGGAAAGTGCGAGGTTATACACTTTGGCAGGAAAAATAAAAAAGCAAATTATTATTTAAATGGAGAGATCTGGGGGTCCTTATGCATGAAACACAAAAAGTTAGCATGCAGGTACAGCAAGTAATCAAAAAGGCAAATGGAATGTTGGCCTTTATTTCAAAGGGGTTGGAGTATAAAAGCAGGGAAGTCCTGCTACAACTGTACAGGGTATTGGTGAGACCACACCTTGAGTACTGCGTACAGTTTTGGTCTCCTTATTTAAGGAAGGATATACTTGCACTGGAGGCAGTTCAGAGACGATTCACTAGGTTAATTCGAGAGATGAGGGGTTTGACTTATGAGGAAAGGTTGAGCAGGCTGGGCCTATACTCATTGGAATTTAGAAGAATGCGAGGTGATCTTATTGAAACATATAAGATACTGAGGGGGCTCGACAAGGTAGATGCAGAGAGGATGTTTCCCCTTGTGGGGAAATCTAGAACGCGGGGGCACAGTTTTAGAATAAAGGGTCGCTCTTTTAGAACTGAGATGAGGAGGAATTTCTTCTCTCAGAGGGTCGTAAATCTGTGGAATTCTCTGCCCCAGAGAGCTGTGGAGGCTGGGTCATTAAATACATTTAAGGTGGAGATAGACAAATTTTTGCAAGATAAGGGAGTGAAGGGTTATGGGGAGCGGGCGGGGAAGTGGCTCTGAGCCCAAGATCAGCCATGATCTTATTGAATGGCGGAGCAGGCTCGAGGGGCCAAGTGGCCTATTCCTGCTCCTATTTCTTATGTTCTTATTCAAAACCCACCTGCCCTTCAGTTGTGACCCTCGGCAGAACTCATTCATGGTCTTTCCCGCTGTGGAATGTTGGCCAAGCTGGAATTCTGTGTTCTTGCTTCTGTCGATGTGTCAGCCGTGGCTGAGTGGGCAGCACTGGCCTCTGAGTCAGAAGGTTGTTGGTTCAAGCCCCAGTCCAACACAACATTTAGGCAGACACTCTAGTCCAGTACTGAGCAAGTGCTGCACTGTCGGAGGTGTAGTCTTTCAGATGAATGAATGTGAAGCCCTGTCTGCTCTCTCGGGTGGATGTAAAAGATCGCATGACACTATTTTGAATAAGAGCAGGGGAATTCTCCCTCTGGTGTCCTGGCTAATATTTATCCCTCAAGTAACATCACTAAAAGAGATTATCTGGTCATCAACAACAACTTGTATTTATATAGCGCCTTTAACGTAGTAAAACGTCCCAAGGCGCTGCACAGGAGTATTATAAGACAAAAAGTTTGACACCGAGCAAAAGGAGAAATTAGGACAGGTGACCAAAGCTTGGTCAAAGAGGTAGGTTTTAAGATGCGTCTTAAAGGAGGAGAGAGAGGTAGTGAGGCGGAGAGGTTTAGGCAGGGAATTCCAGAGCTTAGGGCTGAGGCAACAGAAGGCACGGCCACCAAAAGTTGAGCAATTATAATCAGACGAGGAGGGACGCGATGGACACCTACAGACGCTGAAAGACGCCCTCGTAAGAACGGGATATGACGCTTGACTCGTCGATCGACAGTTCCGACGGGCCACAGCGAAAAATCGCATAGACCTCCTCAGAAGACAAACACGGGACACAACCAACAGAGTACCCTACGTCGTCCAGTACTTCCCCGGAGCGGAGAAACTACGCCATGCTCTTCGCAGCCTTCAACATGTCATCGATGACGACGAACACCTCGCTAAGGCCATCCCCACGCCCCCACTACTCACCTTCAAACAGCCGCCTAACCTCAAACAGACCATCGTTCGCAGCAAATTACCCAGCTTTCAGGAGAACAGCGACCACGACACCACACAACCCTGCCACGGCAACCTCTGCAAGACATGCCAGATCATCAACACAGATACCATCATCACACGTGAGGACACCACCCACCAGGTACATGGTACATACTCAAGTGACTCGGCCAACGTTGTCTACCTCATACGTTGCAGGAAAGGATGCACCGGAGCATGGTACATCGGCGAGACCATGCAGACACTGCGACAACGTATGAACGGACACCGCGCAACAATCGCCAGGCAGGAGTGTTCCCTCCCAGTCGGGGAACACTTCAGCAGTCAAGGACATTCAGCCTCCGATCTGCGGGTAAGCGTTCTCCAAGGCAGTCTTCGAGACACACGACAACGCAAAATCATCGAGCAGAAACTGATAGCCAAGTTCCGCACCTATGAGGACGGCCTCAACCGGGATCTTGAATTCATGTCACGCTACATGTAACCCCACCTGACGTAGAGTCATCCAGACTCGAGTCGTCGTTGGCTTGTTCTCTACACAGATGCGGCCGGACCTGCTGTGATTTCCAGCAAAAAAAGTTTTTTGTTTTCCATACAGACCCCAGCATCTGCCACATTTGACCCCTTGTGACCCCACCTCATTGTCTTTGATGTAATGTTTTGCTGACTGACCTGTTTGGACACCATCCACACTTTTGATTGCCGTGATTATCTCTCTGCCGAGGTGTGATAAAGGGCAGTTGGAAAGATTAACTGTAATCATCTGGCTGTGTTCTCTGACTATATATGCTGTGCCTATATGTAACTCTTCACTTCACCTGACGAAGGAGCACCGCTCTGAAAGCTTGTGATTTCAAATAAACCTGTTGGACTATAACCTGGTGTTGTGCGACTTCTCACATTTGTCCACCCCAGTCCAACACCGGCATCTCCACACAATTATAATCAGGGATGCTGAGGAGGGCAGAATTGGAGGAGCGCAGATATCTCAGGGGAGTTGTGGGGCTGGAGGAGATTTCAGAGATAGGGAGGGGCGAGGCCATGGAGGGATTTGAAAACAAGGATGAGAATTTTGAAATCGAGGCGCTGTTTAACCGGGAGCCAATGTAGGTCAGCGAGCACAGGGGAGATGGGCGAACGGGACTTGGTGCGAGTTAGGACACGGGCAGTTTTGGATGACCTCAAGTTTACGTAGGTGGAATGTGGGAGGCCACCATCTTGCTAAGTGTGGGAGCTTGGTGTGCATAAATTGGCTGCCGTGTCTGCAACAGTGACTTCATTTCAAAAGTACCTCATTGACTGTAAAGCGCTTTGGGACGTCCTGAGGTTGTGAAAGGCGCTATAGAAATGCAAGTCTTTCTTTCCTTTCTCCAGAAATACTGCAGTGCCGTTTGGATGCAGCTTCCACACAGGAAGTGAAATGACCTCATTAAAAATAGAGCAATTTAATATAATTGAATTAGTTTAATGTTTTTATTCCCTTTTCCTAAAGTGCCTGTCCTCTAATTGACAGTTGCCATGGTTGCATGATTGAAATCAGGAGCTCAGTGTGTGGGGAAGTGTAGGCAGATTCCCATCACTGTGCCATGCAGCATGTTACAGCATTTTTCCAGTAAGTCAGTGCTTGACAAACAGTTAGTGAATAGCACGGCTTAGCAGGTATTATGACCCCATGATTGGGGGAAGGTACCTCCTTCCCCCAAAACATTTTGTAAATTCCCCCCTGGGACTCCGATCAAAGTCACTTTCCCCCGATGTCTGGGACCAGCGCTACCAGATAGTGTAGGAAGGGTTTAAACTCTCATCCCAGGTATCAATCTAGTGAACCATCGCTGCACTCCCTCTAAGGCAAATATATCCTTTCTTAGGTAAGGAGACCAAAACTGTACACTGTACTCCAGGTGTGGTCTCACCAAAGTCCTATATAATTGCAGCAAGACTTCCTTCCTCTTATATTCCAACCCCCTTGCAATAAAGGCTAACATACCATTTGCCTTCCTAATTGCTTGCTGTACCTGCATGTTAACTTTCTATACCAACATTTATTAATCTCCCACCTTTAAAAAAATATTTTGCTTTTCTATTCTTTCTACCAAAGTAGATAATTGCACATTTCCCCACATTATACTCCACATCACCTTCTTGCCCAATCTCTTAACCAGTCTATATCCCTTTGCAGCCTCTTTGCATCCTCCTCATAGCTTACTTTCCCACCTAGCTTTGTATCATCATAGACTAGTTGGGCTGAATGGCCTGTTTCTGTGCTGTAGATTACTTAGCGTCACCATTAAGTACCCATCAAAACATCCTGCAATTCAAGAGAATTGAGAACAGCAAAAGGTCCTTCCATTAGTGACCTGCTTCTCTCAGACTGCTCAATTACAGCATTGCACTGTTCAGTCCCTCTGGGATACAGCACTTACCATGTTACTGTTCTGAACAAAGAATGGCCTCCACTAAATGGATGTGGGATTCTGCAGCATTATGTAACATTACAGGAATTATTTTATGCATTAAGTTTATTAGTACAAATGAACCTGCATTACACAGAGAACAATAACTACAGTTGGTGCACCAAGGTAACATTTTTAACATAACATAAAAACGTATTTTATATAAATGATTAAAATACCAACAAGTAGTACATAACATGATGGAATAAATTGTGGGGTGAATTTTAACGTAACTCATCCGTCAGGAAACTGGCGGGATCGGGAGCGACGCTGGTTTTACACTTCGCCCGATTTCACTCTCCAGTGAAGTCAGTGGAGAGCAATATTGGGCAGGGAGTAAAACCGGCGTTCCACCCGGTCCCGTGGGTGTCCCGCCCGCAGGTTAGGCAGTATCTAGGTCGATCGGTGGGGCCGAATGATGCAGTAGTCGGAAGGGATGAAAGGCTCACATTTTCATTCAGATGTATTGCTGAAACTGAGCAGCCCGAGAGAAGCATGAATGTCGCTGACCAAATCTGCCTTTGCTATTCCCGGTGGTTCTCAGAGTGCAAAAAGGTTTCAGTGGGTGAAGAAACCTTCCGGGATACTCGGTGAGCCACTTGGACTGGCCTCAGACCTGTGGGTCTTGTGTGATTGCAGAGACCCAAATGTGGTAGAGCCCTCGTCAGAAATGGCACAGACCCATTTTACATAAAATTGTAAAGCACTGAAACAGGCCATTCGGCCCCACTGGTCCTGTGCCGGTGTTTCTGCTCCACACGAGCCTCCTCCCACCCCTCTTCATCTCATCCCATCAGCATATCCTTCTATTCCCTTTTCCCTCAGGTACTTATCCAGCTTCCCCTTAAATGCATCTATGCTATTTGCCTCAACCACTTCCTGCGGTAGCAAGTCCCACATTGCAACTGCTCTCTCTGTAAAGAAGTTTCTCCTGAATTCCTTATTGGATTTATTCGTGACTATCTTACATTTATGGCCCCTAGTTTTAAAAGGCACGGAGGGACAAAAATGCATAATGCACTGTGTAAACCCATTCCACCTCCGTAAAACGGTAAATAAACAGTTTGACGGAGAAGTGAGTCATATGCTGTTTTGCCCTGTTCTCATAAATCAGGGACAAACAATATGATATTAATCATAACCCTACTGTTGTAGATATTTTTGATTTGAATGGATCACATTGTGCTGATATTTTACACAGAGCAGTCATAAATATAAAATATTGAATGCTTGATAGTTCACAATCAGAATATTTCAAAGTAGGAACTGAGGACTTAACTATATTAGAGAAACGTACATTTATTACAGACAGTGGCAAGACTTCAAGGGCAATAAATGTCTAGAATAATCTGACACAGAGTAGTAGAGAGGGAGGCATTAGGACATTCAGAATGGAGGTAGATGCTCGATTGAGAGAGTTAGGGTGCGGGAGAGATAAGCTTCAGTGGCCAAATGGCCTTTTCTTTTGTGTTCGTATTGACACTGTAGTACTGTCAGTGCATGCGCTAAAGATAGTGGGTGCATTGTGTGTAGGCATGGATAGCTTTTGACACCAGTACTCCATACGTGGCAGGATTGGCCTTTCACTTCTGAGGCCGCGAGCTTGAATTTAGGCCAGGCCGAAGGGATAAAAATCTCCATTTCTCCTAGTGGAATGAGTTTAGGGGATTGGGTGGGTGGGTGAGAGCCCGCAGCTTAAAAATATTGCCAGTGATTTGGCACAAATTGCGAAGAATCTCGTTCAGATAGGTCACGAGCAACTGGTGTACATAAATGTGACACATATGTGACTCCAGATTGTATTCATCTGAAGTTGATCCTAAGGCAGACTGTTGGGATGTACATTAGAGTGTTGGACAAAAAAGATCTTGTGACATGACGCCAGCAGAAAAAGCAGCATTTTCTGAACCTTGAAATCAAGTTAAACCAGACAACTACACAAAAGGGAACTGGGAATAGTTATAGCTGAGGGGAACCCAAGATTTGCTTACTAAATCACTGGGTAGGCCTTAACTGCTGTATTGTGTCCAATTCTGAGCACCACACTTTAGGAAGGATGTCAAGGCCTTGGAGAGGGAGCAGAGGAGATTTACTGGAATGGTTCCTGGAATGAGGGACTTCTGTGGAGAGACTGGAGAAGCTGGGATTGTTCTCCTTTGAGCAGAGATGGTTAAGGGAGATTTAACAGAGGTGTTCAAGATTATGAGGGGTTTTGATAGAGTAAATAAAGAGGAAACTGTCTCCACTAGCAGGAGGGAGGACATATATTTAAGATAATTGGCAGAAGACCAGAGAGGAGATGAGGAGAAATCTTTTTACGCAGCGAGTTGTTGTGATCTGGAATGCGCTGCCTGAAAGGGCGGTGGAAGCAGATTCAATAGTAACTTTCAAAAGGGAATTGGATAAATACTTGAAAAAGAAAAGTTTTGCAGGGCTATGGGGAAAGAGCGGGGCAGTGGGACTAATTGGAGAGATCAATGGCCTCCTTCCGTGCTGTAAGATTGAATGATAACTCATTTATTTTGTTTGTAGAGGTTCGGTAGAAGAAGTGATGCACTTTGGATCAAAGGAAGACCAAAAAATAAATGGAAATGTTAATAAACGCCCACCGTAGATTGTCTGGAATACCTACACGCAGTCAATGTGTATCTGTCGTTCAAGGTGACGGTTTTCAGTGCACCGTATGTGGTAAGGGGCCCTGCCTGTTGGATACGCACCTACATATTCACACAGGGGGAAAGCGTATTGAATGCACTGTGTGTGCAAAGAAGTTTTGCACATCCAATGAACTGAGACTGCATCAGAGAATCCACAGTGCGGACAAAGCGTTTGAATGTACAGAATATAAGGAGAGGGGCGAAGCAAACATTGCTATCGGGGGGAGGAGTGTGAAATATTAGATGAAATAAACATAGTGAGAGAGAAGTATTAAGGGGTTTAGCAGCTTTAAAAGTGGATAAATCTCCAGGCCCGGATGAAATCTAGAACTGGGGGTCACTGTTTAAAAATAAGGGGTTGCCCATTTAAGACAGAGATGAGGAGAAATTTTTTCTCACAGAGGGTCGTGAGTCTTTGGAACTCTCTTCCTCAGAGGGTGGTGGAAGCAGAGTCTTTGAATATTTTTAAGGCAGAGGTAGATAGATTCTTGGTAAGCAAGGGGGTGAAAAGTTATCGGGGGTAGGCGGGAATGTGGAGTAATCGGATCAGCCATGATCTTATTGAATGGCGGAGCAGGCTCGAAGGGCCGAGTGGCCTACTCCTGCTCCTAATTCGTATGTTCGTAAATGTATCCCAGCTGTTAAGCGAAACAAATGAGGAAATAGCAGAGGCCCTGACCATCATTTTTCAATCCTCTCTGGCTTCAGGTGTGGTGCCGGAGGACTGCTAATGTGGTACCCTTGTTTAAAAAGGATAGACCGAGTAATTACAGGCCAGTCAGCCTAACCTCAGTGATGGGAAAAATATTGGAAAGAATTCTGAAGGACAGGATAAATCTTCATTTAGAAAGACACGGATTAATCAAGGATAGTCAGCACGGCTTTGTTAAGGGAAGGTCGTGTCTGACAAACTTGATTGAATTTTTTGAGGAGGTAACAAGGAGGGTAGATGAGGATAGTGCGTTTGATGCAGTGTATATGGACTTTAGCAAGGCTTTTGATAAGGTTCCATATGGCAGACTGGTCACGAAGTTAAAAGCCCATGGGATCCAGGGCAAAGTGTCAAGTTGGATTCAAAACTGGCTCAGAGACAGGAAGCAGAGGGTAATGGTTGATGGGTGTTTTTGTGACTGGAAGGCTGTTTCCAGTGGGATTCCGCAGGGCTCAATACTAGGTCCCTTGCTTTTTGTGGTATATATCAACGATCTTGACTTGAATATAGGGGGTATGATTAAGAAGTTTGCAGATGATACTAAAATCGGCTGTGTGGTTGATACTGAAGAAGGAAGCTGTAGACTGCAGGAAGATATCAATAAATTGGTCAGGTGGGCAGAACAGTTACAAATGGAATTCAATCCGGAGAAGTGTGAGGTAATGCATTTGGGGAGGGCTAACAAGGGAAGGGAATACACATTAAATGGTAGGACACTGAGTAGTGTAGAGGAACAAAGGGACCTTGGAGTGCATGTCCACAGATCCCTGAAGGTAGCAGGCCAAGTAGATAAGGTGGTTAAGAAAGCATACGGAATGCTTGCCTTTATTAGCCATGGCATAGAGTACAAGTTGCGGAGATGCCGGTGTTGGACTGGGGTGGACAAAATTGAGAGGTCGCACAACACCAGGTTATAGTCCAACAGTTTTATTTGAAATCACAAGCTTTCGGAGCTTACTACTCCTTCGTCGGGTAAAGTAAAGAGATACAGAATCGCCAAAGCATATATAGATAGAGAACAATGCATGTGTACCTTACAATTGCAGACAACTAAATTAAATCATCCTGACTGTTTATCTGCCGAGGTGTGATAAAGTGAATCAGGTCAGCCAGGAAGGTACCACATCAAAGACATAGCAAGATACAACTGAGACAATGAGGTGGAGTCGCAGGGGGTCTAACGTGTCAAAAGCTGCCGTCTGTATGTAAAACGATAAGCTTTAAAATTTTTACTTTTTTACTGGGAATCACATCTGTGAACAAGCCAACGACGACTCGAGTCCGGATCACGTCATGTATCGTGACATAAACCCAAGATCCCGGGATCCGGACTCGAGTCGTCGTTGGCTTGTTCACAGATGTGATTCCCAGTAAAAAAGTAAAAATTTTAAAGCTTATCGTTTTACATACAGACGGCAGCTTTTGACACGTTAGACCCCCTGCGACTCCACCTCATTGTCTCAGTTGTATCTTGCTATGTCTTTGATGTGGTACCTTCCTGGCTGACCTGATTAACTTTATCACACCTCGGCAGATAAACAGTCAGGATGATTTAATTTAGTTGTCTGCAATTGTAAGGTACACATGCATTGTTCTCTATCTATATATGCTTTGGCGATTCTGTATCTCTTTACTTCACCCGACGAAGGAGTAGTAAGCTCCGAAAGCTTGTGATTTCAAATAAAACTGTTGGACTATAACCTGGTGTTGTGCGACCTCTCAATAGAGTACAAGAGCAGGGGAGTTATGCTTCAACTATATAAAACACTAGTTAGACCTCAGCTAGAGTACTGCGTGCAGTTCTGGTCACCACATTACAGGAAAGATGTGATTGCACTAGAGAGGGTACAGAGGAGATTTACAAGGATGTTGCCGGGAGTAGAGAATCTTAGCTATGAGGAAAGACTGGATAGGCTGGGTCTGTTTTCCTTGGAACAGAGGAGGCTGAGGGGAGACCTTATTGAGGTGTATAAAATTATATGGGGCATAGATAAAGTGGATAGAAAGGACCTATTTCCCTTAGCAGAGGGGTCAAAAACCAGGCGGCACAGATTTAAAGTAATTGGGGGAAGGTTTAGAGGGGATTTGATGGGAAATGTCTTCACCCAGAGGGGTGTGGGGGTCTGGAACTCACTGCCTGAAAGGGTGGTAGAAGCAGGAACCCTAACCACATTTAAAAAGTACTTGGATGCGCACTTGGGATGCTGTAACCTGCAGGGCTACGGACCAAGAGCTGGGAAGTGGGATTAGGCTGGATAGCTCCTTGTTGGCCGGCGTGGACACGATGGGCCGAAATGGCCTCCTTCCGTGCTGTAACTTTCTATGATTCTATGAGAAGCGATTTTACACATCCAGCGACTTGACTGTGCACCAGTGAATCCACACAGCGGAGAAACCATTCAAATGTACAGTGTGCAGAAACTGATTCAACAGATCCAGTGACTTGACAAGGCATCATAGGATTCATACGGGAGAGAAACCTTTCGAATGTACCGCGTGTCAAAGACCATTTAACAAATCCAGTAACTTGAGAGCGCATCAGAGGATTCACACTGGAGAGAAACCGTTTTGAGTGCCCCGAGTGTCAAAAGCGGTTTAACAGCCCCAGCAACTTGACAAGACATCGGAGAATTCACACGGGAGAGAAGCCGTTTGAATGCACAATGTGTAAAAAATGATATAATAGATCCAATGGACTCACAATGGATCAGAGAATTCACACTGGAGAGAAACCATTTGAATCCGCTGTGTGCAAAAGGCGAGACCGAAGAATGCATCAGTGGATTCAGACGGGTGGGGTGGTGTGTTGATGGGTGGAACTGGTTTGAATTTCACTGTGTGTAAAATGCGATTTGACACATTTCATCAACTGCCCGGCGTCACTGAATTCATGCCAGAAGAGAGAAAAGAAATCAAATGTACTGGATAATGCAGGAGACTTGTGACTCCCCCTGCATGAATTACTGTCTCCCTCCGTTTCAAAACAGCCATCATCACCCCCCTCCTCAAAAAAACTCAACCCTTCTGTCCTTGTAAACTACTGCCCCATATCCAACCTTCCTTTCCTATCCAAAGTCCTTGAACATGTTATCGCCGCCCAACTTTCCCGCAACTCCATGTTTGAATCTCTCCGATCAATTTTTTGCCCCTGCCGCAACACTGAAACAGCCGTAATCAAAATCACAAATGACATCCTCTGTGTATTTTCCCACCTTGCACTCTCTGCAGCCTTTGACATGGTAGATAACACCATTCTCTACCAATGCCTCTCCTCCATTGGCTAGCTCAGTGGGCCTGTCCTTACTTGGCTCCACTCTTACTTATCCAATTGCAGCCAGAACATCTCCAGCCGTGGTTTCTCTTCCCACTCTTGCACTATTATCTCCCCCCCACTTCCTCGTCTACATGCTGTCCCGTGGTGACATCACCCGAAGGCATGGAGGCAGCTTCCACATGTACGCTGATGATACCCAGCCTTATTTTCGATCCCTCCACTGCCTCGATGCTTCTCCAACATCCAGTCTTGGATGAACAGCAATTTCCTCCTGTAAAAAAAGAAAGACTTGCATTTATATAGCGCCTTTCACGACCACCGGACGTCCCAAAGCGCTTTACAGCCAATTAAGTACTTTTTTTTAAAGAGTAGTCACTGTTGTAATGTATGAAACGTGGCAACCAATTTGCGCACAGCAAGCTCCCACAAACAGCAATGTGATAATGACCAGATAATCTGTTTTTGTTATGTGGGTTGAGGGATAAATATTGGCCCCAGGACACCGGGGAGAACTCCCCTGCTCTTCTTCGAAATAGTGGCCATGGGATCTTTTACATCCACCCGAGAGGACAGACAGGGCCTCGGTTTAACGTCTCATCTGAAAGACGGCACCTCCGACAGTGCAGCACTCCCTCAGCACTGCACTGGAGCAGTAGCCTAGATTTTTGCGCTCAAGTCTCTGGAGCAGGACTTGAACCCACAACCTCCTGACTCAGAGGCGAGGGTGCTACTCACTGAGCCACAGCTGACACCACAGCAACAAGACTAAAGCCACCATCTTCTGGCCTCGCCATCTATTCCATACCCTTGCCACCCACTCCCTGCCCAGTCTCAGTTAGAAGCAGATGGTTTGAAACCTCAACATCCTATTCAACCCTGAACTCAGCTTCTGATCCCATATCTTCTCCATCACAATCACGTACTGAGGGGGCTTGACAGGGTAGATGTTGAGAGGATGTTTCCCCTCGTGAGGGAATCTAAAACTAGGGGGCATAGTTTCAGAATAAGGGGTCATCCATTTAAGAGGGAGATGGGGAGGAATTTCTTCTCTCAGAGGGTTTTGAATCTTTGGACTTCTCTACCCCAAAGAGCTGTGGAGGCTGAGTCATTGAATATATTCAAAGCTGAGCTAGACAGATTTTTGAACTACAGTGGAGTCAAGGGTTATGGGGAACAGGCAGAAAAGTGGAGTTGAGGCCAAGATCAGATCAGCCATGATCTTATTGAATGGCGAAGCAGGCTCGAGGGGCCGAATGGCCTACTCCTATTTTATTAATATTAATGATCTAGACAAGGGAACTAGATGTAATATCTCCAAGTTTGCAGACGACACAAAGCTGGGTGGGCGTGTGTGCTGTGAGGAGGATGCAGAGAAACTCCAGTATGATTTGACAGGTTGGGTGATTGGGCAGATGCATGGTAGATGCAGTATAATGTGGATAAATACGAGGTTATCCACTTTGGTGGCAAAAACAGGAAGACAGATTATTATCTGAACGGCAATAGATTGGGAAAAGGGGAAGTGCAACGAGACCTGGGTGTCCTTGTGCACCTGTCGCTGAAGGTAAGCATGCAGGTGCAGCAGGCAATTAAGAAGGCAAATGGTATGTTGGCCTTCATAGCGAGAGGATTCAAGTACAGGAGCAAGGAGGTCTTGCTGCAGTTGTACAGGGCCTTGGTGAGACCACACCTTGAGTATTGTGTGCAGTTTTGGTCGCCTTATCTGAGGAAGGATGTTCTTGCCATGGAGGGAGTGCAGCGAAGATTCACCAGACTGATACCTGGGATGGCAGGAATGACGTATGAAGAGAGATTGGGTCGATTAGGCTTATATTCGCCAGAGTTTACAAGAATGAGAGGGGATCTCATTGAAACTTATAAAATTCTAACAGGACTAGACAGACTAGATGCAGGAAGGATGTTCCCGATGGCGCGGGAGTCCAGAACCAGAGGTCACAGTCTAAGGATAAGGGGTAAGCCATTTAGGACTGAGATGAGGAGGAATTTCTTCACCCAGAGAGTGGTGAACCTGTGGAATTCTCTGCCACAGAAGGCAGTAGAGGCCAATTCATTACATATATTCAAGAAGGAGTTAGATATATTTCTTAAGGCTAAAGGGATCAAGGGATATGGGGAGAAAGCAGGGACAGGGTACTGCATTTGGATGATCAGCCATGATCTCATTGAATGGCAGAACAGGCTCGAGGGGCCAAATGGTCTACTCCTATCTTCTATGTTTCTATATTTCTTATGTACCTCCACTTCTAGAGTATTTCCCTCCTCCACCAATCTGATGCTGAAACTCTCCTTTTTCACCTCCAGAGTCGACTATTCCAATGCTCTCATGGCTGGCCTCACATCCTCCACGCTCTGTAAGCTTCAGCTCATGCAAAACTCTCCTGCCTTTATCCCAGCCCACACCAAGCCCTGCTCACCCATCACTCCTATCCTTGCTGATCTACATTGGCTCCCAGTCCTCCAACACCTCCAATTTAAAATTGTCATCCTCGTGTTTAAATCTCTTTTTGCCTTACCCTCCCATCTCTGTAACTTCCTCCAGCCTTATAACCCCCCAGAGAACTCTCTGCTCCTCTGACTCTGGTCTCTTGTGCATTCCTCCTTCCCTTTGCCCCTACAGCCACCTGGGCCCCATTCTCTGAAATTCACTCCCTAAACCTTTCCACCTCTTGCTCCTTCAAGACCCTCCCAAAATCCCACCTCTTTGACCAAGCATCTCCCCGTATATCTCCTTCCTTGGCTCAGCCTCCATTTTTGTCTGATTAAGCCCCTGTGAAGCACCTTGGGGCGTTTTTCTACGTTAAAGGCAAGTTGTTGATTTCAATGTTCTGAGCTTTTGTTTCAAATTGACACCACAGTCTGTGCTTCCAATGAGGAGCTGTGCTCGAAGGGAGTGTGGGATTGGTGAATTTACTGTATAATGTAAATGCAGCCGAATTTTGGGGCCCCACCTGATTTTGGAGGGAGTCACATTCTGGATTGCTCCTGTATCTGAAGTTAATTCGGACGTTCATCTGGATTTATACTACACACGTTTAGTGTCATTCTGAAGCTGAAAACACTTTGCACAAAATATTGAACTTGTAGCGTAAATGCACCCTCACTTGTCTCGTAATATGTCATATTATATGTTGAAGAACTCATTTAATTTTACATAAGAACTGGTCTGTCATTTCTTGTGCAATAAATTATAACCACATTGTATACAACAAAATGGGGGTTCTAGCAGTCTCATTTCCAATGGTTTGATGTATCTCATGAGCTGCAACTGGCACCTCCACTTCTTGATTCTAGCTATGTCTCCCTCTCCGACCGACACATTCACCATCTAACAGCACTTTGTGCTTTTTAACTAAGGTTGAGAAAAGAAAGCTATTTCGCCCATTTTAGTTCATCCAGCACCAGGGCTACCTCCAACTGTTTCTTCAAGAAAGAAAGAATTGAATTTATACAGCGCCTTTCACGACCACTGGACGTCCCAAAGCGCTTTACAGCCAATGAAGTAGTTTTTTGAAGCGTAGTCACTGTTGTGATGTCGGAAACGCGGCAGCCAATTTGCACACAGCAAGATCCCACAAACAGCAATGTGATAAATGACCAGATCTTCAGTTTTAGTGATGTTCATTGAGGGACAATTCAGATGACTCTAGGGGTCTTTCCTCCGCTCTGAGAGTCCATTCCATGTGTTTGATCATTGTGTGTGAAGAACTCTCCTGTTGGAATCAGCAATTTGAGGTGCATGAAATAGGTGATCCGAGTTTGTATAGTTGGCCAAAGAGGAGCAAGCCTGGGGTGGGGAGGGTGCTGCTCCTGCATCGTTGACCAGACAGGAGATGGAAAACGCCTCCCAGCCGGCAGGCCGCCATTTTGTTTCTCTTCCCGCCCGATTTCTTTGAAGCTGATTGGTCAAGGACGGGCTGGAGCGCATGCGCGGCGCATTTCGGACTCGGGACGCGGCGGCGCACTTCACAGCGCAGCCAATCAGAGCGCGGCTGGACGACCGGGCGCGCGCGCCTGCTTCACAGCGCAGCCAATCAGAGCGCGGCTGGACCGCCGGCAGCCAACCAGAGCGCGGCTGGACCGTCGAGCAGCCAACCAGAGCGCGGCTGGACCGCCGGCAGCCAACCAGAGCGCGGCTGGACCGTCGGGCGCGCGCGCGGCGCGGGCTGCTTTGATTTCTCCGCCTCTGGGAAGAAGCCGCCATCTTGCGGCGCTTGAAATCCGTGCGGGCGGACAAGACCCAGCAGGTATTGATTGCTGAAATTACACGCCGACACGTTTGGGTCGGCTGGGGCTCGCGTGCATGCGGCCGATTCCTTTTTTTTTAATCCTGTGACCCGAGGCCCAGGTCGCTATTCGCGCTGTGGAGCCTGAAGCGGGCCGCGACCATAGCGGCTAGGCGCATGCGCACGCGGGTCGGTTGCTGTCTGCTCAGCACGGCTGCGCGTGCAGACGCCGCTGACTGGTGGAACGGGTAGGGTCTGATGAGTGATTGGCGGAGAGGATGTCTGCTACTGATTGGCGGAATGGGTAAGCGCCGTTGATTGGTGGAGAGGGTCTACCCTGCTGAGTGATTGGTGGAGAGGATGCATGCTTCTGATTGGTGGAGAGGGTGCATGCTCCTGATTGGTGGCGAGGGTCCATGCTCCTGATTGGTGGAGCGTGCAGGTATTGCTGATTGATTGGTGCAGAGGGGAAGTTGCTGGTTCTTTTTTGCCTCCTTATTGGCTAGTTTTCAGCTCACTTTGTTCAGCTATTCTTTTGTTTAAACTGCGGGAGAACAGCCCATGGGTATCCCCAGGAGTGAGGGGCAGCAATTGGACCGTGCGAGGGATCCCACAGGAAGACTGTGAGAGCGCCTGGTGGTAAGTGGCAGTCAAATATAAACAGCTGCAAATCCAGCTGCTTGGGTGGGGGGGAAGCCTCTGCAATTAAACACTTCACACCATCACCAAATACAGATGTTGCCTCTTGGCATAGAATCATAGAATGTTTACAGCACAGAAGGAGGCCATCCGGCCCATCGAGCCCGTGCCGGCTCTCTGCAAGAGCACTTCAGCTAGTCCCACTCCCCCGCCCTTTCCCCGTAGCCCTGCAATTTTTTTTCCTTCAGGTTCTTATCCAACTCCCTTTTGAAAGCCGTGATTGAATCTGCCTCCACCACCCTTTCAGGCAGTGCATTCCAGATCCCAACCAGTCGCTGCATAAAACTGTTCTTCCTCATGTCGCCTTTGGTTCTTCTGCCGATCACCTTAAATCTGTGTCCTCTGGTTCTCGATCCTTCCTCCAATGGGAACAGTTTCTCTCTATCTACTCTGTCTAGATCCCTCATGATTTTGAACACCTCTATCAAATCTCCTCTCAACCTTCTCTGCTCCAAGGAGAACAACCCCCAGCTTTTCCAGTCTATCCACGTAACTGAAGTCCCTCATCCCTGGAACCATTCTTGTAAATCTTTTCTGCACCGTCTCCAAGGCCTTCACCAGCTGGGAAAATCTCCCCCCAAACTTAAGACACAGGAACCGAACTTGAAGTGCCATAACCTACAGGGTTACGGACCAAGAGCTGGAAAGTGGGATGAGGCTGGATGGCTTTCTCGGCCGGCACAGACACAAGGGCTGAAGGGCCTCCTTCTGTGCCTATAATTTCTATGATACCATTCAGCCCCTCGAGCCTGTACCGCCTTTCAATGAGATCGTGGCTAATCTGCGACCGACCTTCATCCACCCAACAAAAATTTATCGATCTCAGTCTTGAAAGCTCCAATTGACCCCCAGCATCCACAGCCTTGTGGGAGAGATTTACACTACCCTTTGCGTGACGTGCTTAGGAACAGGAGGAGGCCATTCAGCCCCTTGAGCCTGTTCCGTCATTCAATGAGATCATGGCTGATCTGCGGCCTTTGGCCTATATCCCTTAATACCTTTGGTTAACAAAAATCTATCAATCTCAGATTTAAAGTTAACAATTGATCGAGCATCAATTGCCGTTTGCGGAAGAGAGTTCCAAACTTCTACCACCCTTTGTGTGTAGGAGTGTTTCCTAACTTCATTCCTGAAAGGTCTGGCTCTCATTTTTAGGCTATGTCCCCAAGTCCTAGACCAATGAAAATAGTTTCTCTCTATCTACCCTATCTGTTCCCCTTTAATATCTTGAAAACTTGGATCAAATCACCCCTTAACCTTCTAAATTCCAGGGAATGCAACCCTAGTTTGTGTAATATCTCCTCGTAATTTAACCCCTGCAGTCCAGGTATCATCCTAGTCCCTGATTTTAATCCTGAACAGCCTAGCTCTAATTTTAAGATTGTGCCCCCTTTGTTCTAAACATATTCCCCACCAGAGGAACTAGTTTCTCTGTATCTACCCTATTGAATGTTGAGTTGCGGTCTAATTGAACGGCGGAGCAGGCTCGAGGGGCTGAATGACCTACTCCCGTTCCTAAAGAACCGGTCAGCTAAACACCGCTTCACAGCAGTGGAATATACATTGTCCATTACATGATATAATGCTCCTGTTGCTGTGAAACACTTCTTCATCTCAATTACCATGAGCACTGCCATAGCAGATCCAGTGGTTTATCACACACTGTTTACCAAGGGTTGCATCTCCATAGATAGACAGCAGGGATGCTTTATGAAAGCACATTTATTGGATCTTTACTGTACCTGACACAGGGAAGCTTGACAAAAGGTACCTTGAGCCACACTGATAGCAGTGACATGTTCTACTCTTTAAAACGAGTTGAACCAGGTACCCACACACACGAACTAGGGATATTTATAGCTCAGGAGAATTGCAACCCCAAAGGTGTTTTTTTTTTTACTAATTCATTTGTTTTGTTTGTTCAGGTTTGGCGGTTAGAAGCGTTGGGGGAACAAAGGGTTAAAATGGAAATATTGAAAGAAACGGCGACGTTAATGAACGACCAGGCTGGCTCTTCTGAACCCTCCGGAGCCAGTGAGCAGGCGCCTGCTGTGCGGGAGGAGCAGGGCTTTCACTGTTTTGTGTGTGGGAAAGGGTTTCGGTGGGCCTGCCTGCTGAAGAGGCACCTGCGGGTCCACACGGGCGAGAAGCCCTTCGAGTGCAGCGTGTGCCAGAAGCGCTTCAGCAAGTCGAGCAACATGACGAGGCACCAGCGCTTCCACACGGGCGAGAAGCCCTTCGAGTGCAGCGTGTGCGCCAAGCGCTTTTCCACCAGCAACGAGCTGCGGGTCCACCAGCGCATCCACACCGGCGAGAAGCCCTTCGAGTGCGCCGTCTGCAAGATGCGCTTCTGCGCCTCCAGCAACCTGACGGTGCACCAGCGCACTCACACCGGGGAGCGGCCGTTCGAGTGCGCCGTGTGCCGCAAGCGCTTCTGCACGTCCCGCGACCTGACCGTGCACCAGCGCATCCACACCGGCGAGAAGCCCTTCGAGTGCAGTGTGTGCAAGAAGCGCTTTTACAGGTCCAGTCACCTGATACAGCACCAGCGCATTCACAGCGGAGAGAAGCGGCTGTGACCGTCAGTGTGTGCAAAAAGGGCAGCCGCCAGTCCAGTCACTTGACACAGCGCCGAAGACAAAACTATTCCAACATACTTTTGTAAAAAGATTATTTTTTTTTTACACCCACTTGACAACCCATCAACAAATTCATACGGGTGAGAAACGGTTTAAATATTACACAGAATTTACAGCACAGAAACAGGCCATTCGGTCCGTGCCGGTGTTTATGCTCCACACCAGCCTCCTCCCACCCCTCTTCATCTCACCCCATCACCAGATCCTTCTATTCCCTTCTCCCTCCTGTGTTTATCCAGCTTCCCCTTAAATGCATCTATTCTATTCGCTTCAACCACTCCCTGCGGTAGTTTTCTATTCTGTTTGTACAAAGCAGTTTGACACTTCCAGTGACCGCAGCATCAGATTTCCTGTAAGAGACGTGACTTGTGCTGTGGCTAAGAGCCGAGTAATGTTTGGAGAGAAATCCGTGAACAATCCTTGTATCTGTTTGGGGACATGTGCCTTCGCTATGCATCATTGTCTCGTTGTTGAATGGGTTTCACCACAGTTTCGATGTGTTGACTGGGTACCTGAGGAGTGCCTTGGAGACTGATAATCATAAATATGAATTCTGTTGGAGGAGCTTTTATTCTGTTAAAGGAGTTGTTAGGAGTGAGGAATTTTACTTTTCAGTAAGTAAAAAAAGGAGTTCTGACTGTACCTGTACAGAATGAAATAATTTTTTGTTCGCCTCACTTGGACATTTTCTTCATTCAGTGGAGTCACTGACTAACCTGCAGTTGTCCTGTGGGTTTCCAGTGTCTGTGATTTTTGGGAATGTCCCTCTGCCCGGGAATTTACACTCATCCAAAAGTTGAAGTGCTGCGTGACTTAGTAACACCACGACGTCAAACTGTTGAGGGTTTGTTATTATAAACCGTGGCGTCCCGAGCTCCCCTGCTCTCACTTGTATACAAGAGCCTAGAAGTAAATGTATGTGATATCGCATGTGTTTGTAGCAAATCCTTCTGAAGACTGTTTCAACAAGAGAGAGGGGGGTTAATCTGTTTAAAATAAATGGGTTAATGCCTCTTAAAAAAAAAATGTTCCTTGCCATCACTTTCCTGCTTCATGCGATGTCTCCCAATCCGCCCGTGCGAGGTGGGTGACAGAAGATTGTGCACAAACGGACTTGACTTCCGCTTTTTGAACTGTTTCTGAAGCGGGCGCGCTGGTACTGTGGCAGTCTGGCACCGCTCGGATCTGATCAGGAGGGCAATCACATGGAGGAATCTGCTTCCCACCCTACCCGCCCAACAAAATAATCTTACTTGGTGGCAGTTCAGACATTTAATTCCACGGTTGTTTGGGCTGGAAAGCTGAGTGTTAACCAGGTGATTTCTGCGTTTGCAGGGCAGTTCATTCATTAAACCCATCGCTGAAATGGGTCCAGTTGAACAAGAGCAATCTGATTTCATACTTCCAACCCTATCAATTTCAGTCTGCTATCCTGGCTGCAGTCACTCTTTTGGCACCCTGGAGCAGCAGTCCATTGCTCTCTGGATTTAACTGATGTTTGCCCTTCAGGTCCTGAAGCTGCTCCTCCTGCTGCTGGCGGAATCTAGAACTCGGGGCATCATTTCAGAACAAGGAGGCACCCTTTTAAATCGGAAATGAGGAGGAATTTCTTCTCTCGGAGGGTCGTGAATCTTTGGAATTCTCTTCCCCAGAGAGCTGTGGAGGCTGGGTCATTGAATATATTTAAGGTGGAGATAGACAGATTTTTGAACGATAAGGGAGTCGAGGGTTATGGGGAGCGGGCAGGGACGTGGAGTTGAGGCCAAGATCAGATCAGCCATGATCTTATTGCATGGCGGAGCAGGCTCGAGGGGCCGAATGACCGACTCCTGCTCCTACGTCTTATGTTCTGTTTTGGAGTTGGTAGCAGTGACGTCATAAAGCAGTGATGTTGTCGTGCCGCTCTGAGTACTGTGACGTAACCCAGCGACAGGGTGAAAGATATTCGTGTCTATGCTGCATTAGTGATGTTGCTGTGTCTATCATTAATACTTCAATTACCAGTGCACTGAATACAGTCAACCGTGTTTCCCACATTACAACAGTGAGCACACTTCAAAAGTACCTCATTGGCTGTGAAGTATTTGGGACATCCTGAGGTGGTGAAAGGCGCTGGAGAAATGCAAGTCTGTTTTATGATACTTTGTTTTCAGACAGCACATGCAGCTAATATCAGAAATGAGGAACTTGCGTTTATTTAGCATCTTTCATGTTTTTAGGATGTCCCAAGCACAGACGATGAAGTACTTTTGAAATGTAGTCAATGTTGTAATTTAGGCAAACGGTGTTGGTTTAGAGATGAGCGTTGGCCAGCACACTGGGAGAACTCCCCTGCTCTTCTTCCGATGGTGCCGTGGGATCTGTTAAGTCCACCTGAGAGGGCCTCGGTGTGAACTGAAAGACCGCCCCTCCAACAGTGCAGCACTCCCTCGAAGTGTCAGCCTGGGTCACGCACTCCAGTCTCTAGAGTGGGGTTGAACCTACGCCCTTCAGACTCGGGCAAGGTGCCACCACTAAGGCTGCTGCTTATGAAGACTCTGAAAGCCCAGTGCAGGGACCGTGCAGTAACTGCTGTAAACAGTGCGCTGATCTCTCCGCTGGCGGTGTCCGTGCACTGACCGTTGTAAACATCATTACACTAGTGATCGTGCATTGATCTAGCACCATTCAAGTCCTCGGGACGTCTCAAAGCGCTTCACGGCCAATTAATTACTTTTGAAGTGCAGTCACTGTTGTAATGTAGGAAACGAGGCTGCCAATTTGCGCACAGCAATTCCCACAAACAGCAATGACCAGTTAATGCTTTAGTGCAGTTGGTTGAGGGGTAAATATCGGCCCAGGACACCGGGGAGAACTCCCCTGCTTTTCCAATAGCGCCATCCCTCAGCATTGCACTGGTGTGTCAGCCTTAAGTTGCGGTAACCCGCGAGTGTGCGAGACCCCCCCCGGGCCAAACTCCTGCCTGCTACACCTCCGAGCAGACGGTTCATTCAGTGCAAGAATCCGTCCTTTAGATATTGTTTGTACAATCACCAATGATGGACAGAATATAACGGGCGGTATACAATCTGTACGCATCAGCCTGATCAAGTTTATGAAAGATTGATCTGGACACACTTTGCCCTCTGAACTAGACTGTAGACTCTTATTTGCAAGGTGTGATTGTTTTTAGGAACTGATTATCCTTCCAGTAGATGATTCTGCATAATATTCCAAAGTGTATTTGATCCCCCAATAAAGGCTTGAATTGTATCGCTGCTTCATGATGCTTTCATTATATCTTCATGGGCTGCATAATGGAGCCTGCGGGCCAGATCGAAAGTTTACATCCATCTCCCCCCGAGGTGCAGACATGTCACGTTACTGATAATGACCGACCTCGGTGTTCTGATGTAGGTTTCAGGCAACAGCGCTAAGAACCGCCCTTTCCAAACCTGCAGACCCACAAGATTCAAACAAAGGACAGAGCATGGTAAAGGTGACCAGCAGGATAATCCACAGTTCTGGTGGGGGGGGGGGCGGAAAACAGCCTGTAATCCGGTCGTTGAAACGCTGATTGATAATCCTGCGATCCCAGTCAGCGCTGGAATTTGATTTATTCAATCACCAAGTGTCTGGGCTTCAGGGGCTGGGATGCCAGGGGCAGATGTTTGGTCACCTCTGCCTCAATATAAACATGATGCGGAAATGCCGGTGTTGGACTGGGGTGGACAAAAATGAGAAGTCGCACAACACCAGGTTATAGTCCAACAGTTTTATTTAAAATTACGAGCTTTCGGAGCGCTGCTCCTTCGTCAGGTCTACCTGACGAAGGGGCAGCAGCTCTGAAAGCTCGTAATTTTAAATAAAACTGTTGGACTATAACCTGGTGTTGTGCGACTTCTCAATATAAACAGCGGGAACCGTTCTCAGACCAGCTAACACACATGTGCACATTCCGTGTTCCCAGTATATTCCCATTATACATTGAGAGTTAACAACAGTTTGTTGATTGGAGCCGGGGGGATTTAATAGAGATGTTCAAAATTATGAGTGGTTTTGATAGAGTAAATACGGAGAAACTGTTTCCACTGGCAGGAGGGTCGAGTGACTACAGGACACAGATTTAAGATAATTGGCAAAAGAATCAGAGGGGAGATGAGGTTTTATTTTACGCAGCGAGTTGTTGTGATCTGGAACGTACTGCCGGAAAGGGCGGTGGAAGCAGATTCAATAGTAACTTGAAAAGGAGAAAATTGCAGGGCTGTGGGGAAAGAGCAGGGGGGAGTGGGAGTGATTGGAGAGCTCGACCAAAGTGCCGGCACAGGCACGATGGGCCGAATGGCCTCCTCTTGTTTGATTCTATGAACAGCAACTGAATAATTATTGTGGATTTCTGTCAGTACCGGGGTCAATGCATATTAAAGCCCCCCCCACCGACTGCTGTAGGGATACGGTTGATGCCCGATCATGATGAGCTTCAGCTCTGTGCGGTTAGTGGGTCTGCAGCCAATGATTTGCTATCTGTTCAAATGAATGAAGGAAATTCAGAGGGCTCGAGGGCCTGCGTGTTCCTCACCGCTGCTCCCCACCGCAAGGAAATCATAACAGCCCCTCCAGCCTGTTACACGGGAACAGGAGGAGGCCATTCAGCCCCTCGAGCCTGTTACACAGGAACAGGAGGAGGCCACTCAGCCCCTCGAGCCTGTTACACAGGAACAGGAGGAGGCCATTCAGCCCCTCGAGCCTGTTACACAGGAACAGGAGGAGGCCATTCAGCCCCTCGAGCCTGTTACACAGGAACAGGAGGAGGCCATTCAGCCCCTCGAGCCTGTTACACAGGAACAGGAGGAGGCCATTCAGCCCCTCGAGCCTGTTACACAGGAACAGGAGGAGGCCATTCAGCCCCTCGAGCCTGTTACACAGGAACAGGAGGAGGCCATTCAGCCCCTCAAGCCTGTTACACAGGAGCAGGAGGAGGCCATTCAGCTCCTCGAGCCATACTGTAGAAATCGTCACACGGTGCTTCACGGAGGAAGGAGATTTTTGGGAGGGGTGACCATCAGCTCGATCAAAGGGATGGGCTTTAGGGAGGAGAGGCGAAGGGTGTTCCAGAGCCGGGGACCCAGCTACCTGAAGGCACGGCCGCCATTGGTGAGGTGAAGGGAGGGAGCTGCACAAGATGCCTGTCAAAGAATGTAGAGTCTGTGAGATGAGGTTAGAGAGATAACTCCAGGTCAGCTGGTGCTCCTGACGCCTTTATAAACTTGCTTACAACAACAACAACTTGTATTTATATAGCGCCTTTAACGTAGTAAAACCTTCCAAGGCGCTTCACAGCAGTTATAAGACAAAAAATTGACACCGAGCCACATAAGAAATTAGGGCAGGTGACCAAAAGCTTGGTCAAAGAGGCAGGTTTTAAGGAGCGTCTTAAAGGAGGAGAGAGGTGTAGCGAGGCGAAGAGGTTTTGGCAGGGAATTTCAGAGCTTAGGGCCTAGGCAACAGAAGGCACGGCCACCAATGGTTGAGCGATTATAATCAGGGATGCTGAGGAGGGCAGAATTAGAGGAGCGCAGAGATCTCAGGGGGTTGTGGGGCTGGAGGAGATTACAGAGATAGGAGGGGCGAGGGATTTGAAAACAAGGATGAGAATTTTGAAATCGAGGCGTTGCTTAACCAGGAGCCAATGTAGGTCAGCGAGCACAGGGGTGATGGGCGAACGGGACTTGGTGCGAGTTAGGACACAGGGGCAGCCGAGTTTTAGATGACCTCAAGTTTACGTAGGGTGGAATGTGGGAGGCCAGCCAGGAGAGCGTTGGAATAGTCAAGTCTAGAGGTAACAAAGGCACGGATGAGGGTTTCAGCAGCAGGATGAGCTGAGGCAGGGACAGAAACGGGCGATGTTACGGAGGTGGAAATAGGCGGTCTTAGTTATGCCGTGGATAAGTGGTCGGAAGCTCATTTCAGGGTCAAATATGACACCAAGATTGCGAACAGTGTGGTTCATCCTCAGACAGATGCTAGGGAGAGGGATGGAGTCGGTGGCTAGGGACATTGGGGAGACCCAAATACATTTATAATATAAACATATAACTTAATTGGAGCAGTGTAGGAGGCCGAGGACAGAGAGATCAGAGTAGGAGGGGACAGAGAATTAAAATGACAGGCGACTGGAAGCTCAGGGCCACGCTTGCGGACTGAACGGAGGTGTTCAGCAAAGCGATCACCCAATATGCATTTGGTCTCCCCAATGTAGAGGCGATCGCATCGTGAGCAGCGAATACAGTATACTAAGTTAAAAGAAGTACAAGTAAATCGCTGTTGCACCTGGAAGGAGTGTTTGGGGCCCTGGATGATGGGAAGGGAGGAGGTCAAAAGGCAGGTGTTGCATCTCCTGTGCTTGCACGGGAAGGTGCCGTGGGAAGGGGAGCGGGTGTTGGGAGTGATGGAGGAGTGGGCCAGAGTGTCGCGGAGGGAGCGGTCCCTTCGGAATGCTGAAAGGGGAGGTGAGGGGAAGATGTGTTTGGTGGTGGGATCACGCTGGAGGTGGCAGGAAATGGCGCAGGATGATCCGTTGAATGTGGAGGCTGGTGGGGTGAAAGGTGAGGATAAGGGGAACCCTATCATGGTTCCGGGAGGGAGGGGAAGGGGTGAGAGCAGAAGTGCGGGAAGTGGAACAGACACGGTCGAGGGCCCTGTCAACCACGGTAGAGGGGAATCCTCGATTGAGGAAAAAGGAAGACATGTCAGAAGCACTAGTATGGAAGGTGGCATCGTCAGAGCAGATGCAGCGGAGAAACTGGGAGAATGGAATAGAGTCCTTACAGGAAGCGGGGTGGGAGGAAGTGTAGTCTAGGTAGCTGTGGGAGTCAGTGGGTTTATAGTAGATATTGGTTGACAGCCTGTCCCCAGAAAGGAGACAGAGAAGTCGGCGGAGGGAAGGGAAGAGTCGGAGATGGACCATGTGAAGGTGAGTGAGGGGTGGAAATTTGAAGCAAAGTTGATGAAATTTTCCTGTTTGGGGCGAGAGCAGGAATCGACACCGATACATTCTTTGTTCCAGTCCTACTCACCCCTTTTTCCGGTACATTGATGACTGTATCAGTGCCACTTCCTGCTCTCGCCCTGGACTAGAAAATTTCAACAACTTTCCACCTTTAAATTTCCACCCTTCCCTCACCTTCACATGGTCCTTCTCCGACTCTTCTCTTCCCTTCCTGAACTTCTCTGTCTCCTTTCTGGGGACAGGCTGTCAACCAATATCCAATATAAGCTCACTGACTCCCACAGCTCCCTGGACTACACTTCCTCCCACCCCGCTTCCTGTAAGGACTCTATTCCATTCTCCCAGTTTTTCCGTCTCTGTCGCATCTGTTCTGACGATGCCACCTTCCATACCAGTGCTTCCGACATGTCTTCCTTTTTCCTCAACCGAGGATTCACCTCCACTGTGGTTGACACGGCCCTTGACCGTGTCTGTTTCATTTCCTGCACTTCTGCTCTCACCCCTTCCCAGAACCACGATAGGGTTCCCCTTCCACCTTCCACCCCACCAGCCTCCACATTCAACAGATCATCCTCCGCCATTTCCGACACCTCCAGCGCGATCCCACCACCAAACACATCTTCCCCCCCGCCCTCCCCCCCTTTCAGCATTCTGAAGGGACCGCTCCCTCCGCGACATCCTGGTCCACTCCTCAATCACCCCCAACAGCCCTTCCCCTTCCCACAGCACCTTCCCGTGCAAGCGCAGGAGATGCAACACCTGCCCTTTCCCTTTCTCCTTCTCCCTTCCCACTGTCCAGGGCCCCAAAGACCCCTTCCAGGTGAAACAGCGATTTACGTGTACTTCTTGCAATTTAGTATACTGTATTCGCTGCTCACGATGCGGTCTCCTCTACACTGGGGAGACCAAACTCAGATTGGGTGACTGCTTTGCGGAACATCTCTGTTCAGTCCATAAGGGTGACCCCGAGCTTCCGGTCGCCTGTCACTTTAATTCTCTGCTCCATTCCCACTCTGACCTCCCCGTCCTCGGCCTCTTACACTGTTCCAACGAAACTCAACGTAATCTTTCGATTAGGCACTTTACAGCCTTCTGGACTCAACATCGAGTTCAACAATTTCAGACCATAACCTTGACCCCTATTTTTTCGGACAGCAGTTGCTGGTAATGATTCTGCTGTTGCCATTTACACCTCCTCTAGACCCACCTTTGTCACAGACCTTCCCTTTTGTTCTTTCCTCTCCTTCTCTCTTTCCCTGCCTCTGCACTTGCTTAAAACCTGTTACATCTCTAACTTTTCTAACAGACCGGAAGCGTTAACTCTGTTTCTCTCTCCACGGACGCTGCCTGACCCGCTGAGCGTTTCCAGCATTCTCTGTTTTTAATTTCAGATTTCCTGCATCCGCAGTATTTTAGCTTTTGTATTAGAACTTATTTCTATGTTAAAATAACAACAGAAAACGCTGGAAAAACTCAGCAGGCCAGGCAGCATCCATGGAGAGAGAAACAGAGTTAACGTTTCAGGTCGAAGACCTTTCGTCATGTTGTTTGAGTGCAGGTACATCCACTTGCACCTAGTCTACCTGTACCCTTTGGGAGTGAAGCTCTTTGCCAACATGAAACCACACATTGGATCGGAATCCAACCAGAGCCACGCAGCATCAACGAGGTACATGTCCCTGCAAATCAGCACAGAGATCAGTAGTTTAATAGACCCTCATTGTTGTTGAAGGTTTCTTTGCTTTTGTTTTCTCCCTCTCAGCCTGTGGTTTCGGAGAGAAAGTGTTCAGGTAAATAGATAAATGTGGAAGTTGTAGCCATTGATTTTTGCTTCATTGGGACTGTACAGGATCGGATAAAGGCCGTTACAAAATGCCTGTCTGACCCCACAGTCCAAGGAACTCATTGAAGGAACGAGCAAGTCTTCACAAAGGTGGGACCCTCGGGTGTCATATTCCAGGCACTTGCTCACGTTTTACATAAAGCAACAAAGCACAATTGAGCGCTGTACCAAGCAGGCTTGATTGCACTAGAGAGGGTACAGAGGGGATTTACCAGGATGTTGCCTGGGCTGGGGAATTTTAGCTATGAGGAAAGATTGGATAGGCTGGGGTTGTTTTCTTTGGAATAGAGGCTGAGGAGAGACTTGATTGAGGTGTATAAAATTATGAGGGGCCTAGATAGAGTGGATAGGCAGGACCTATTTTCCCTTAGCAGAGAGGTCAATAACCAGGGGGCAGAGATTTAAAGTAATTGGTAGGAGGATTAGAGGGGCGTTGAGGAGAAATTTTTTCACCCAGAGGGTGGTGGGGGTCTGGAACTCACTGCCTGAAAGGGTGGTAGAGGCAGAAACCCTCATCACATTGAAAGCACAGGAAAACTTTTTTAGCCAATATGTAGCAAGCCCAACAAGGGAGGGGGCGGTTCTGGACTTGGTTTTAGGGAATGAAGCTGGGTAGGTAGAAGGCGTATCAGTGGGGGAGCATTTTGGTGCTAGTGACCATAATTCAGTTAGATTTAAGGTAGTTATGGAAAAGGACAAGGATTGACCAGGAATAAAAATTCTAAATTGGGGAAAAGCAAATTTTGCTAAGCTCAGAAGGGATTTAGCCATAGTGGACTGGAAACAGCTACTTGAAGGTAAATCAGTGTCAGAGCAGTGGGAGGCATTCAAGGAGGAGATCCGGAGGGTTCAGACCAAATATGTGCCCTTAAAGAAAAAAGGTGGGACTAACAAATCTAGAACCCCCTGGATGTCTAGGGACATACAGGGTAGGATAAAGAAAAAAAGGGAGGCGTATGACAGATACCGAGGGCTAAATACTGCAGAATCTTTAGAGGAGTGCAGGGGTGCAATTAAAAAGGATATTAGGAAAGCAAAGAGAGAGCATGAAAAATTCTTGGCAAGTAAAATCAAGGAAAACCCAAAGATATTATAAATATATTAAGAGTAAGAGGATAACTAAAGAAAGGGTAGAGATCATGAGGGTAATCTGTGTGTGGAGGCGGGAGATGTCGGTAGGGTTCTTAATGAATACTTTGCATCTGTTTTCACAAAGGAGAGGGGCGAAGCAGACATTGCTATCGAGGGGGGGGGGGGCGGAGTGTGAAATAAACATAGTGAGAGAGAAGTATTAAGGGGTTTAGCAGGTTTAAAAGTGGATAATTCCCCAGGCCCGGATGAAATGTATCCCAGGCTGTTAAGCGAAGCAAAAGAGGAAATAGCAGAGGCCCTGACCATCATTTTTCAATCCTCTCTGGCTTCAGGTGTGGTGCCGGAGGACTGGAGGACTGCTAATGTGGTACCCTTCTTTAAAAAGGGAGAAAAGGATAGACCGAGTAATTACAGGCCAGTCAGCCACACCTCGGTGGTAGGAAAATTATTGGGAAGAATTCTGAAGGACAGGATAAATCTTCATTTAGAAAGATACGGATTAATCAAGGATAGTCAGCACAGATTTGTTAAGGGAAGATCGTGTCTGACAAACTTGATTGAATTTTTTGAGGAGGTAACAAGGAGGGTAGATGAGGGTAGTGCATTTGATGCAGTGTATATGGACTTTAGCAAGGCTTTTGATAAGGTTCAACATGGCAGACTGGTCACGAAGTTAAAAGCCCATGGGATCCAGGGCAAAGTGTCAAGTTGGATTCAAAACTGGCTCGGAGACAGGAAGCAGAGGGTAATGGTTGATGGGTGTTTTTGTGACTGGAAGGCTGTTTCCAGTGGGGTTCCGCAAGGCTCAGTACTAGGTCCCTTGCTTTTTGTGGTATATATCAATGATCTTGACTTGAATATAGGGGGTATGATTAAGAAGTTTGCAGATGATACTAAAATCGGCTGTGTGGTTGATACTGAAGAAGGAAGCTGTAGACTGCAGGAAGATATCAATAAATTGGTCAGGTGGGCAGAACAGTGGCAAATAGAATTCAATCTGGAGAAGTGTAAGGTAATGCATTTGGGGAGGGCTAACAAGGCAAGGGAATACACATTAAATGGTAGGACACTGAGTAGTGTAGAGGAACAAAGGGACCTTGGAGTGCATGTCCACAGATCCCTGAAGGTAGCAGGCCAGGTAGATAAGGTGGTTAAGAAGGCATACGAAATGCTTACCTTTATTAGCCATGGCATAGAATACAAGAGCAGGGGGGTTATGCTTGAACTGTATAAAACACTAGTTAGGCCTCAGCTAGAGTACTGCGTGCAGTTCTGGTCACCACATTACAGGAAAGATGTGATTGCACTAGAGAGGGTACAGAGGAGATTTACAAGGATGTTGCCGGGAGTAGAGAATCTTAGCTATGAGGAAAGACTGGATAGGTTGGGTCTGTTTTTCTTGGAACAGAGGAGGCTGAGGGGAGACCTTATTGAGGTGTATAAAATTATATGGGGCATAGATAAAGTGGATAGAAAGGACATATTTCCCTTAGCAGAGGGGTCAAAAACCAGGGGGCACAGATTTAATGTAATTGGTGGAAGATTTAGAGGGAATTTGAGGGGAAATTTCTTCACCCAGAGGGTTGTGGGGGTCTGGAACTCTCTGCCTGAAAGGGTGGTAGAGGCAGGAACCCTAACCACATTTAAAAAGTACTTGGATGTGCACTTGGGATGCTGTAACCTGCAGGGCTACAGACCAAGAGCTGGGAAGTGGGATTAGGCTGGATAGCTCTTTGTTGGCCGGCACGGACACGATGGGCCGAAATGGCCTCCTTCCGTGCTGTAACTTTCTATGATTCTATGAAAAAGTACTTGGATATGCACTTGGGATGCTCTAACCTACAGGGCTACAGACCAAGAGCTGGAAATTGGGATTAGGCTGGATAGCACGATGGGCCGAATGGCCTCCTTCTGTGCCATAAATTTATATGATTCTATAAACTTCTAATGAAGTTCTGCTATGAACATATGAATAGAATCATCTAAGCGTGACCAATCAACAAAAACAACCCATAAAGCATCGGAGATGAGCCAATGGAAATCACTCAAAGTAACTATCTGTATATAATCTTGGGTCTGTGCTCACTTCCTGTCTTTGCCACTTAACTTCCTGTTGCCCCATTTTGTCGCACTAGTTGTGTCACCTTTTTCCCCGTCCCCATTTATTATGGGCTTTGCCAGTGTAAATTCATCAGTGTCTGCGCAAGACGGCCACTGAATCCTCCAGATTCTCACAACGGGCTTTCTGAATTGCAGAGAGACAAGGGTTAGAGGGGAGGAGGAGATTGGGATAAGGGGGAGAGAGTTGGGGGTTGAGGAGGTGAGGGGGAGGGAGTGGAGTGAGAGAGAATCAGAGAGAGGAGGAAGGGGAGAGAGTGGGTGAGGGTGTGAAGGTGAAAGAGTCAGAGAGGAGGAGGGGGAGAGAGTGGGTGAGGGGGTGAAGGAGAGAGAGGGTCAGAGAGGAAGTGAAGGGGGGGGGAGAGTGTGAGTGTCTTTGTTCAGGCTAATGTACAATTTTTTTTAACAGTTGATATTTGAAGCCAACAAATGATCTCCACCTGCTTTTTGTCGACAGGAAATACTCACTGGTAATAATGTCCACCTGTGAGACCGTGCCACCTCTGGTGGGAGGGTGTAATTACAGTGTGACCAGTTTACATAGGCAGTTTCCATTATACATGTGGACAGAGGAATTTATAATGAAAATATAAAATTAAGGCCAGAATGTATGACTTTAAATCGGTGACTAAATTACATCTGCGTATCCTGGTCCAATTATCTGCTGCTCTCTGACCCAGCTTCACCTGAACACTACACTTGACTCCCTGCGTACAATATCACGGGACTCTGACTGGGTTTATCATTGCAAACCTTGTGTCAGATGTGCACATCCTGCCCACAAACTTTACTTTCTGTTGTCATGATCATTGGTCACATTTTTCTGTCAACACCTACCAGTGTGAATTCCTATGCTGATATTTCACATTCAATTTTACTATGTCAACTGTCACATGTAGTTGTGGCCTCTGGCCACTAAGTGGCTCTGTGGAGCGAGTTTCTGAAGTTGCTAATCCAACTCTTTCACCACTTTATGTGAAAAAGTTCTATTCATCAATGAGCTATAGACTGTTTGACTGTGAATCCATTCATTAAAATAAGGCACAGAACATAAAGGCATCAAAAAATTACATATTTCATAATAACATGATTAAATTATGTATAAAATAGTCTGTGGGCAGCAGTCTTGCCTCTCAGTCAGAAGGTTGTGGGTTTGAGTCCCACTCCAGAGACTTGAGCCCATAATGTAGGTTGACACTCCCAGTGCAGTACTGAGGGAGCGCCGCACTGTCGGAGGGGCACTACTGAGGGAGCGCTGCACTGTCGGAGGGGCAGTACTGAGGGAGCGCCGCACTGCCGGAGGGACAGTACTGAGGGAGCGCTGCACTGTCGGAGGGGCAGTACTGAGGGAGCGCTGCATTGTCGGAGGGTCAGTACTGAGGGAGCTCCGCACTGTCGGAGGGGCAGTACTGAGGGAGCACCGCACTGTTGGAGGGGCAGTACTGAGGGAGCGCTGCACTGTCGGAGGGGCAGTACTGATGGAGCGCTGCACTGTCGGAGGTGCAGTACTGAGGGAGCGCTGCACTGTCGGAGGGGCAGTACTGAGGGAGCGCCGCACTGTCGGAGGGGCAGTACTGAGGGAGCGCCGCACTGTCGGAGGGGCAGTACTGAGGGAGCGCTGCACTGTCGGAGGGGCTGTACTGAGGGAGCACCGCACTGTCGGAGGGGCAGTACTGAGGGAGCGCTGCATTGTCAGAGGTGCCGTCTTTCGGATGAGACGTTAAACTGAGCCCCTTCTGCCCTCTCAGGTGGACATAAAAGATCCCATGGCACTATTTCGAAGAAGAGCAGCGGAGTTCTCCCCGGTGACCTGGCCAATATTCCTCAACCAACATCACTAAAACAGATGATCTGATCATTATCACATTGCTGTTTGTGGGAGCTTGCTGTGCACAAATTGGCTGCAGCATTTCCTACATTACAACAGTGACTACACTTCAAAAGTACTTCATTGGCTGTGAAGCGCTTTGGGACGTCCTGAGGTTATGAAAGGCGCTGAAGAAATGCAAGTCTTTCTTTCTTTCTCTGAAGAGTGAAGGGTTTACGCTGCAAAAATTAAAGGAACATCAAGAAGTAAATCTGCAGCACGTCACAGCTCCGACGCAGGTTTACATCACCAGCTCGCAGATCCGGTTTCGAAGATAAGAATCCCATTAAATCATCGTTAACCTTGTGAAACTAGACCCGTTCACCCATCACCAATGTTCCCTTTAACTTGCTCGGCCAGCTCAATCGCGTTCTAATAATTTGAATGGGCCGCGCAGGCAAAAAAAAATTGGCGGGAACATTGCCCATCACCTCTGTGCTCGCCGACCTACACTGGCTCCCGGTCCCCGAACGCCTCCGTTTTAAAATTCTCATCATCAAATCCCTCCATGGCCTCGCCCCTCCCTATCTCTGTAACCCCCTCCAGCCCCTACAACCCTCTGAGATCTCTGCCCTC
>CM059441.1:77471806-77609306 GCA_030390025.1 Squalus acanthias | reverse complement strand
GAGGTGGAGAGAGAGGTGGAGAGAGAGGTAGCGAGGTGGAGAGAGAGGTAGCGAGGAGGAGAGAGGGGTAGAGAGGTGGAGAGAGAGGTAGCGAGGTGGAGAGAGAGGTAGCGAGGAGGAGAGAGAGGAGGAGAGAGAGGTAGCGAGGAGGAGAGAGAGGTGGAGAGAGAGGTAGCGAGGTGGAGAGAGAGGAGGAGAGAGAGGTAGCGAGGAGGAGAGAGAGGAGGAGAGAGAGGTAGCGAGGAGGAGAGAGAGGTGGAGAGAGAGGTGGAGAGAGAGGTGGAGAGAGAGGTAGCGAGGTGGAGAGAGAGGTAGCGAGGAGGAGAGAGGGGTAGAGAGGTGGAGAGAGAGGTAGCGAGGTGGAGAGAGAGGTAGCGAGGAGGAGAGAGAGGAGGAGAGAGGTAGCGAGGAGGAGAGAGAGGTGGAGAGAGAGGTAGCGAGGTGGAGAGAGAGATGTAGAGAGAGATGGAGAGAGAGGTAGCGAGGCGGAGAGAGAGGTGGAGAGAGAGGTGGAGAGAGAGGTAGCGAGGCGGAGAGAGAGGTAGCGAGGTGGAGAGAGGTGGAGAGAGAGGTGGAGAGAGAGGTAGCGAGGTGGAGAGAGAGGTGGAGAGAGAGGTAGCGAGGCGGAGAGAGAGGTGGAGAGAGAGGTAGCGAGGAGGAGAGAGAGGTGGAGAGAGAGGTAGCGAGGTGGAGAGAGAGATGTAGAGAGAGGTAGCGAGGCGGAGAGAGAGGTGGAGAGAGAGGTAGCGAGGCGGAGAGAGAGGTAGCGAGGTGGAGAGAGAGGTGGAGAGAGAGGTGGAGAGAGAGGTAGCGAGGTGGAGAGAGAGGTAGCGAGGCGGAGAGAGAGGTGGAGAGAGAGGTGGAGAGAGAGGTAGCGAGGCGGAGAGAGAGGTAGCGAGGTGGAGAGAGAGGTAGCGAGGTGGAGAGAGAGGTGGAGAGAGAGGTGGAGAGAGAGGTAGCGAGGTGGAGAGAGAGGTAGCGAGGTGGAGAGAGAGGTGGAGAGAGAGGTGGAGAGAGGTAGCGAGGTGGAGAGAGAGGTGGAAAGAGAGGTGGAGAGAGAGGTGGAGAGAGAGGTAGCGAGGCGGAGAGAGAGGTGGAGAGAGAGGTAGCGAGACGGAGAGGTTTATGGAGGGAATTCCAGATTCAAGTTATAATTTATTGCCATTAACCCGCCTTTCACTGCACTGGGCAGACACGTCTGGCCCCGTGAGCCTGGGAAAGGCGAGGAGACAAGATGAGGCGAATGGCTGTGTCCGATCGGCCCGGGTACCGGGTGAATTCCGGGGGGCATCTGAGTCATGGCAACAACTCTGACTCCTTCCCAGACTCTCCTCCTGTTCAGAGACCACTCCTGCCGGTCGGTGAGACAGTTAACGAGAGGGACACGAACTTAAGACAATCACAAAAAGAATTAAAGGGGAGGTTCGAAACATCCCTTCACTCAGAGGCTGGTTAGAGTGTGGAGTTCTCTGCCACAAACTGGTGTTGAAGCGGAGCCCAAAAATACTTTCAAAAGGGAATGAGACTGTTAAAGAAATACTTTACAGCCAATTAAGTACTTTTTCCAAGTGTAGTCACTGTTGTAATGTAGGGAAACGTGGCAGCCAATTTCCGCACAGCAAGCTCCCACAATCATTTTGATTTCCGGCTCTTTCCAGTTCTGACGAAAGGTCATCGACCTGAAACGTTAACTCTGTTTCTCTCTCCACGGATGCTGCCTCGCCTGCTGAGTTTTTCCAGCGTTTTCTGTTGTTATTTCGGATTTCCAGCATCTGCAGTATTTTGCTATCCCACAAACAGCAATGTGATAATGACCAGATAATCTGTTTTTAGTGATGTTGGTTGAGGAATAAATATTGGCCCCGGGACGCTGGGGAGAATTCCCCTGCTCTTTTTCCAATGGTGCCGTGGGATCTTTTACATCCACCTGAGAGGGCAGATAGGGCCTCGCTTTAACGTCTCATCCGAAAGATGGCACCTCCGACAGTGCAGCGCTCCCTCAGTACTGCACCTCCGACAGTGCGGCGCTCACTCAGTACTGCACCTCTGACAGTGCAGCGCTCCCTCAGTACTGCACCTCCGACAGTGCAGCGCTCCCTCAGTACTGCACCTCCGACAGTGCAGCACTCCCTCAGTACTGCACCTCCGACAGTGCGGCACTCCCTCAGTACTGCCCCTCCGACAGTGCTGCGCTCCCTCAGTACTGCCCCTCCGACAGTGCAGCGCTCCCTCAGTACTGCCCCTCCGACAGTGCGGCGCTCCCTCAGTACTGCCCCTCCGACAGTGCGGCGCTCCCTCAGTACTGCCCCTCTGCGAGTGCGGCGCTCCCTCAGTACTGCCCCTCCGACAGTGCGGCGCTCCCTCAGTACTGCCCCTCCGACAGTGCGGCGCTCCCTCAGTACTGCCCCTCCGACAGTGCGGCGCTCCCTCAGTACTGCCCCTCCGACAGTGCGGCGCTCCCTCAGTACTGCCCCTCCGACAGTGCGGCGCTTCCTCAGTACTGCCCCTCCAACAGTGCGGCGCTCCCTCAGTACTGCCCCTCCGACAGTGCGGCGCTCCCTCAGTACTGTCCCTCCGACAGTGTGGCGCTCCCTCAGTACTGCCCCTCCGACAGTGCGGCGCTTCCTCAGTACTGCCACTCCGACACTGCAGCGCTCCCTCAGTACTGTCCCTCCGACAGTGCGGCGCTCCCTCAGTACTGTCCCTCCGACAGTGCGGCGCTCCCTCGGTACTGCCCCTTCGACAGTGCGGCGCTCCCTCAGTACTGTCCCTCCGACAGTGCGGCGCTCCCTCAGTACTGTCCCTCCGACAGTGCGGCGCTCCCTCAGTACTGTCCCTCCGACAGTGCGGCGCTCCCTCAGTACTGCCCCTCCGACAGTGCGGCACTCCCTCAGTACTGCACTGGGAGTGTCAGCCTGGATTTTGAACTCAAATCCTTGGAGTGGGACTTGAACCCACGACCTTCTGACTCAGAGGCGAGAGAGCGACCCATTAATTCACGGCTGACACCTTGAGGAAGTGGATGGGGAGCGAGCAGAAGAGTGGGATTAGACTAGGAGCCATATTATGGGGTGTCTTGATAGAGGTGTTATGAATAAACTGGACAGGGTAAAATAGTAACAGACTGTTTCCAGTGGTTGAGGGTCGAGAAAAAATGGACTTAGAAATAAGATTAAAATGAAAAGATTTAGGACAGAGAGCAGGAGAATTTCTTTCTTTACACAGAGAGTTGTGAGGCTGTGGAATTCACTACAACAACAACATCTTGCATTTATATAACACCTTTAACGCAGTAAACCATCCCAAGGTGCTTCACATGAGCGGAATCGGACAAAATTTGACACCAAGTACCGTAAGGAGATATTAGGGCAGGTGACCAAAGGCTTCATCAAAGAGGTAGGTTTTAAGGAGCGTCTTAAAGGATTGACTCACATTGAGGGAATAATCCTTCGAAACTCCCAATTCTGATTCGGCCCAGATGGACTTTAGTTCCCAGAATGGGACAGATCTCGAGCAGCAAAGAGCCCCACACAGCCACCTGAAAGAAAGCCCACCAAACTAGCTAAAATCAGGAAGGAGGAAGATGGGCAATGTTTACTCTTCTGTACCCTGCTGGGCCCGCCTGAGCTCGCTCTCTCTCGCTCTATTTCTTCAGCTGCTCTCTGGCTCGGTCCAAGGAGGGAGAGCCAGCAACAGGAGATCTGAATAACTGGGAGGGCAGCTGCAGCCAATCTCCCCCACCACCCACCTGTTGGCCCGTGAAGCCACCCCCAGGGTAAACACTGTGAGCAATGACGTCAACATCAGGCAGGGACACGGGGGTGGGGTCAAGGGTCAGGCTGGGAACTGCTCCGGTCACAACATGGAAAAAGGGAGAGATACAATTTTAAATTGACGTGGGTCAGAGCTTCCATTATTTTGGTACATCGATTTAATTGATAAAGTCACTGTACAGTTTATCCCAAGGGACATATAGAGGGACACATTGGGACAGGTAGAACATTGTGCACTGGCTGAGAACAAGATGTTGGAGGATTCGGCTGGTAATAGATTTATAAAATCTTGCAGCACAGATAGAAACCATTGGCTCATCGTACCTGTGCCATCTCCCTGAGAGCTCTCCCCTTCGTCCCAATCCCCTGCCCTATCGCCATTCGGCCCCACACCTGTACACCTCTCTCTGAAAGGGTGATCCCCTTAGTCCCATTCCCCTGCCCTATCGCCACTCGGCCCCACACCTCTCTCTGAAAGAGTGATCCCCTTAGTCCCATTCCCCTGCCCTATCCCCATTCGGCCTCACACCTGTACACCTCTCTCTGAAAGGGTGATCCCCTTAGTCCCATTCCCCTGCCCTATCGCCACTCGGCCCCACACCTCTCTCTGAAAGAGTGATCCCCTTAGTCCCATTCCCCTGCCCTATCGCCACTCGGCCCCACACCTGTACACCTCTCTCTGAAAGGGTGATCCCCTTAGTCCCATTCCCCTGCCCTATCCCCATTCGGCCTCACACCTGTACACCTCTCTCTGAAAGGGTGATCCCCTTAGTCCCAATCCCCTGCCCTATCCCCATTCGGCCTCACACCTGTACACCTCTCTCTGAAAGGGTGATCCCCTTAGTCCCATTCCCCTGCCCTATCGCCACTCGGCCTCACACCTGTACACCTCTCTCTGAAAGGGTGATCCCCTTAGTCCCATTCCCCTGCCCTATCCCCATTCGGCCTCAGACCTGTACACCTCTCTCTGAAAGGGTGATCCCCTTAGTCCCATTCCCCTGCCCTATCGCCACTCGGCCTCACACCTCTCTCTGAAAGAGTGATCCCCTTAGTCCCATTCCCCTGCCCTATCCCCATTCGGCCTCACACCTGTACACCTCTCTCTGAAAGGGTGATCCCCTTAGACCCATTCCCCTGCCCTTTCCCCATAGCCTTTTAAATATTTCCTTTCAAATATTTCTCCACTCCCCTTTTACAACCTATGATTGGTTCTGCTTACATCACTGCTTCTGGTCGGGCGTTCTATATCTCAAGAGATATTAGGGATGGGCAATAAATGCTGGCCTCGCCAGCGACGCCCAGATCCCATAAGCGAATAAAAAAAACCCTCATCATCCTTCGGGTTAATGCCCTCTAGTTACCGACTCACCAACCAGTGGAAACAGTTTTGCTGGATTTACCTTAGCAAAACCCCTTCATAATTTTGAACACCTCTATCAGTTCTTCTCTGTTCCAATGAAAAGGTCCCCAGTTTCTCCAGTCTCTCCTCACAACTAAAGTCTCTCATCCCTGGGATCATCTTGGCGAATCTCTTCTGCATCCTCTCCATGGCCGTAACACCCTTCCTAAAGTGTGGTGCCCAAATCTGGACACAATATTCTAACTGTGGCCTAACCAGTGATTCGGGTGATAGTCCCTGGGATTAGGCTGGATCGGGAGGGGAGGGGGAATCAATGGGCTGAAATAATGTGGTTATTGTGTTGTGCTGGACATTGTCTTTTGTGGGGCAGTGGGGATGGAAGAGGGGGGCCTTCTCTCTGACTTTCTTGTGTGGAATGTGCTGCAACTGGCTGGTGTTTTCTCATGTTCCAAGTGCAGTCCATACATCACCCCCCTCCCCCCTCAACTATGGCAGATGGAGTTCAATGTGGGGCAAGTGTGAGGTCATCCACTTTGGACCCAAGAAAGATAAATCGGAATATTTTCTAAATGGGGAGGAACTAGGAGCTGTAGAGGAGCCGAGAGATTTGGGAGTCTGTGTACACAAATCACTAAAAGCTCGTAGACAGGTACAAATAGCAATCAAAAAAGCTCATGGAATGTTGGCCTTTACCTCAAGGGGGTTGGAACACAAAGGCGAGGAACTGAGGCTTCAGTGGTACAGAGCTCTGGTTTGACCCCACCTGGAGTATTGGGTTCAGTCCTGGACCCCGCACCTCAGGAAGGAGATACTGGAAACTCTTTATTAACCGGCACCCAAATATCCGGAAATCTCTCTTAACCGGCAAAATTCTTGAGTAGGTAACCGGGGTTTTCCTTCATCTCTCGTTTAAAATTAACTTAAAAAAACCCCCGAGGCGTTTGCCTTGTATCGGAGCGTGTAGATTGGGAGGGGAATGTGCAGCCCGGGTAGGCAGCGGACACGACAGATGGTCAGCTGGCGGTCCCCGGGGAGACGGAGCTCCGAATGCAGGCGCATGTCAATGTGTACGGGGCTCTCGTACGTTGGGAGATATAACTCTCCGTTATCCGGACTTTTTGATTAACCGGCACCACGCCGGTCCCGTCGGTGCCGGTTAATAAAGAGTTTCCTGCACTGGCCTTGGAGGGGGGGCAGTGCAGATTCACCAGAATGATACCGGGGCTAAAAGGGTTAAATTATGAGGACAGGTTGCACAGACTAGGCTTGTGTTCCCTCGAGTTTAGAAGATCTGATTGAAGTGTTTAAAATGTTATAATGATTCGATGGGGTAGAAACTATTTCCTCTGGTGAAGAATCAAGAACAATGAGTTATCTTCTTAAAATTAGAGCCAGGCCGTTCAGGGGTGAGTCAGGAAGCACTTCTTCACACAAAGGCTAGTGGAAATCTGGAACTCTCTCTCTTAAAAGGTTGTGGATGCTGGGGATCAAATGAAAATTTCAAGACTGAGATGGATAGATTTTTGTTGGGCAAGGGTATCAAGGGATATGGAGCAAAGGTGGGTAAATGGAGTTGAGGTGCAGATCAGCCCTGATCTCATTGAATGACGGAACAAGCTCGAGGGGCTGAATGGCCTCCTCCTGTTCCGATGTTCCGCTCTGACTGGGACAGATCCCGCAGGGTTTTTCCCACACGTTCTGGCAGAAGTGTTGGATAGTTTTGCAAGTGTTTGAGAGGTTTAAGTAGTGAAAGATTATCTACACTGGTTGGTGAATCATGTAACGAGAAGGCTCCAATTTACAGCTGATGTAAAGAGGAGGGCGGTTAAAGCAAATGTTTTCACACAAAGAGTTGTTAGAATATGGAATGCATCATAACAGGCGTCTATTGAAGCCAAGTCAATAACTGCATTTCATATAACAACATCCTGCATTTATATAGCACCTTTAACGTTAAGAGTCGTGTCAGCCGTGGCTCAGTGGGCAGCACACTCGCCTCTAAGTCAGAATGTCGTGGGTTCAAGCCCCACTCCAGAGACTTGAGCACAAAAATCTTGGCTAACACTCCCAGCGCAGTGCTGAGGGAGCGCCGCACTGTGGGAGGGGCAGTACTGAGGGATCGCCGCACTGTGGGAGGGGCAGTACTGAGGGAGCGCTGCACTGTCAGAGGGTCAATACTGAGGGAGTGCCGCACTGTCGGAGGGGCAGTACTGAGGGAGCGCCACACTGTCAGAGGGGCAGTACTGAGGGAGCGCCGCACTGTCGGAGGGGCAGTACTGAGGGAGCGCCACACTGTCGGAGGGTCAATACTGAGGGAGTGCCGCACTGTCGGAGGGGCAGTACTGAGGGAGCGCCGCACTGTCGGAGGGGCAGTACTGAGGGAGCGACGCACTGTCGGAGGGGCAGTACTGAGGGAGCGCCGCACTGTCGGAGGGGCAGTACTGAGGGAGCGCCGCACTGTCAGAGGGGCAGTACTGAGGGAGTGCTGCACTGTCGGAGGGGCAGTACTGAGGGAGCGCTGCACTGTCAGAGGAGCAGTACTGAGGGAGCGCCGCACTGTCGGAGGGGCAGTACTGAGGGAGTGCTGCACTGTTGGAGGGGCAGTACTGAGGGAGCGCCGCACTGTCGGAGGGGCAGTACTGAGGGCGCGCCGCACTGTCGGAGGGGCAGTACTGAGGGAGCGCCGCACTATCGGAGGGTCAGTACTGAGGGAGCGCCGCACTGTCGGAGGGGCAGTACTGAGGGAGCGCAGTACTGAGGGAGCGCCACACTGTCGGAGGGGCAGTACTGAGGGAGCGCCGCACGGTCGGAGGGGCAGTACTGAGGGAGCGCCGCACGGTCGGGGAGGCAGTACTGAGGGAGCGCCGCACTGTCGGAGGGGCAGTACTGAGGGAGCGCCGCACTGTCGGAGGGGCAGTACTGAGGGAGCGCCGCACTGTCGGAGGGGCAGAACTGAGGGAACGCCGCACTGTCGGAGGGGCAGAACTGAGGGAGCACCGCACTGTCGGAGGGGCAGTACTGAGGGAGCGCCGCACTGTCAGAGGGGCAGTACTGAGGGAGCGCCGCACTGTCGGAGGGGCAGTACTGAGGGAGCGCCGCACTGTCGGAGGGGCAGTACTGAGGGAGCACCGCATTGTCGGAGGGGCGGTACTGAGGGAGCACCGCATTGTCGGAGGGGCAGTACTGAGGGAGCACCGCATTGTCGGAGGGACGGTACTGAGGGAGCGCTGCACTGTCAGAGGGGCAGTACTGAGGGAGCTCCGCACTGTCAGAGGGGCAGTACTGAGGGAGCGCCGCACTGTCGGAGGGGCAGTACTGAGGGCGCGCCGCACTGTCGGAGGGGCAGTACTGAGGGAGCGCCGCACTGTCGGAGGGGCAGTACTGAGGGAGCGCCGCACTGTCGGAGGGTCAGTACTGAGGGAGTGCCGCACTGTCGGAGGGGCAGTACTGAGGGAGCGCTGCATTGTCAGAGGGGCAGTACTGAGGGAGCACCGCACTGTCGGAGGGGCAGTACTGAGAGAGCGCCGCACTGTCAGAGGGGCAGTACTGAGGGAGAGCCGCACTGTCGGAGGGGCAGTACTGAGGGAGCGCCGCACTGTCGGAGGGGCAGTACTGAGGGAGCGCTGCACTGTCGGAGGGTCAATACTGAGGGAGTGCCGCACTGTCGGAGGGGCAGTACTGAGGGAGCGCTGCACTGTCAGAGGGGCAGTACTGAGGGAGTGTCGGAGGGGCAGTACTGAGGGAGTGCTGCTCTGTCGGAGGTGCCGTCTTTTGGATGAGACGTTAAACCGAGGCCCCGTCTGCTCTCTCGGGTGGAAGTTAAAGATCCCGCAGCCACTATTTCGAAGAAGAGCAGGAGAGTTCTCCCCGCTGTCCTGGGGCCAATATTTATCCCTCAACCAACATAACAAAAACAGATGATCTGCTCATTCTCACATTGCTGTTTGTGGGAGCTTGCTGTGCGCAAATTGGCTGCCACGTTTCCCACATTACAACAGTGACTCCACTTCAAAAAGTACTTCATTGGCTGTAATGCGCTTTGGGACGTCCGGTGGTCGTGAAAGGCGCTGGAGAAATACAAGTCTTTTGTAAAATTCTCTGAAGGTTATGGAAACGGGATTGGAGTATCAGAGTGAGATCTGACACAGGACAAGCGGCCGAATAAAGGCCAGGGGGGAAACAGGACCAAGCTGGTCGCTCTTTCAGAGAGCCAGCACTGGTGTGATGGGCCGAATGGCCACCTTCTGCGCTGAAACTTCTGTTCAATTTGACGTCTGAATGAAAAGCACCTGATGGAAATGCAGTTGTGCCGATTAGCAAGGACAGGAACCAGCTTCCCAGAGGAGGGAAATGAAATGGTTTCCCACCCACTCTCTTGGGAGGCTGTGTTTTGTGCTCAGTTATTACTGGGTGTTACTGCGGACTGGACCTGCCGACTTTAGGCAAACTTGATTTGCGAAGCTCGCCCCATCAACAAAGGAGTTCATTCAGGAAGGGAAACATTTAGCTCGCCTTGGTTGGAAGAGAAACAATTCGCTTTTTAATCTCTGGAAATCCAATTTAATGGCTCGTGACACCTTGGCTCAATCAAGGCAAGGCAAGAAAGGAAGGGAGAAAGAAAAGCAGGCTTCAAACACTCGGGTGAAGGGCGCTTCACACCTTGTCAAGACCAAATGAAAAGGAGGGAGCATGAAAGAGAGCCGATTGTGGAGAGATTGGCGCCAGGGTTTCTCCTCATTCACTGGCGAGCTGATTGAGTTTGGAGGTGTTACCTTTCCCACAGGTATCTGCCCAGGACCCCACGCTGGTTCCTGCACATTCCCAGTAAACACAGGGGTTTTAATTAACCTCCTGATTGTTAGTGGAATGATTACAACCTTCACAGCCACTTTCCCCCCCACCCACCCACTTTCTGATCCCAACCCTCACACACACACAGCCTGGCGCAGCTTTGATGTGTGAAAACAACACACACACAAAAAAACCCTTTGCCATTCTGCGGCTCACAATGTATCCAGGTACCGGCGAGAATCAGTCAAAGCCGATTATAGGACCGGAGTGGGAACTTTAACCATTTCAGAACCGGGGGCTGGGGGGGGAGAGCTTTGAAGAAACCCTTTTGGCCTGAACAAGAGGCGACTGAGAGGTGACCTTTACGGAAGATAAAGATATGGGGGGGGGGGGGGGGCGGGGGGGAGAGAAAAAAAAGTAAATCCCGAAAGTTACTTTCAATTCAAATAAATGCAAGAAAACATTAACAAAAACAGATGATCTGGCCATTATCATGTTGCTGTGTGTGGGAGCTTGCTGTGCGCAAATTGGCTGCTGCGTTTCCCACATTACAACAGCGACTACACTCCAAAAGTACTTCATTGGCCGTAAAGCGCTTTGAGACGCCCGGTGGTTGTGAAAGGCGCTATAGAAATGCAAGTCTTTCTTTCAAGTCATTCTTTAACCTAAATGAGAAGTCGCACAACACCAGGTTATAGTCCAACAGTTTTATTTAAAATTACGAGCTTTCGGAGCGCTGCTCCTTCGTCAGGTTACCGGACGAGAACCTGGTGTTGTGCGACTTCTCATTTTTGTCCACCCCAGTCCAACACCGGCATCTCCGCATCATTCTTTAACCTGCCAGACCAGGACGCGCATTGAACCCGGGACCGAACCAGCCGGAGATAAATTTGGGGCTGGTTTCAGCAAGTTCTTCACACAAACGGGTTCGATTTTGATTCTGTGCGATAGTGTAAAAGGGGTGACAGTGAGCTGGCAGCCCCCCCCCCCCCTTCACACCCCTGCCCATCATTAGCTCCAGTGACTTAAATGGAACTCACCCAACTCCCAACTCACTCCCACCAGTCTTACACTATCGCACAGAGTCCAGATTTACCCCCAAAGAGTGTGATTCCCAACAACAGCAGCTTGTATCTATACAGCGCCTTTAATGTCCCGAGGCACTTCACAGGAGCGATTATCAAACAGAATTTGACACCGAGCCACATTAGGAGATATTAGGACAGATGACCAAAAGCTTGGTCAAAGAGGTAGGTTTTAAGAATTGTCTTAAAGGAGGAGAGAGAGAGGCGGAGAGGTTTAGGGAGGGAATTCCAGAGCTCGGGGCCCAGGCAGCTGAAGGCACGGCCGCCAATGGTGGAGCGATTAAAATCGGGTAGAGTAGATCGAGGTGAAAACCCTGGAATCATTTAAGGGACGATTAGCTGCTGCAGTGGGTGGTGGGGGGCGGTTGTCCGGTCTGCCTGGATGGGCGACCTGATCTGTAATCATCCAGTGTGATTTTTACTTCACCACCTCAGGACATCCCAAAGCGCTTTACAGTCAATGAAGTACATTTGAAGTGAGGTCACTGTTGTAATGTAGGAAACGTGGCAGCCAATGTGGTCTTGTCTGTCCCTGGGGTGGACGTGAAAGATCCCATGGCACTATTTCGAAGAAGAGCAGGGGAGTTCTCCCCGGTGTCCTGGGCCAATATTTATCCCTCAACCAGCATCATTAAAACAGATTATCTGGTCATTATCACATTGCTGTTTGTGGGATCTTCCTGTGCACAAATTGGCTGCTGCGTTTCCCACATTACAACAGTGACTGCACTTCAAAAAGTACTTCATTGGCTGTAAAGCGCTTTTGGGCGTCCTGAGGTCATGGAAGGTGTTATATAAATGTAAGCTCTTTCTTTCTTTACAATAATACTTCTCAGGGCACGTGTTATAGAATAATAGAAATTACAGCGCAGGAGGAGGCCATTTGACCCATCGTGCCAGTGCCAGCTGCAACAGTCATCTCTGATCCCATTTCCCTGCCCTATCGTTTTATATTCTTCCTTTTCAAATCCTTACCCAATTCCCTTTTAAATGATGCTATAGTTATCACCTTAATCGCCCCTTGTGGCAAAGCATTTCTAACGACGCGCTGTGTGAAAACATTTCTTCTACCTTCCGTCTTCACTCTTTCAGCGATAAACCTTGGCATGGCCATCAGGAGTGACTGACTCTTTCCTTTCCTTAGCCCAGCGATGAGTCCAATTGCAGCACTCCCAACAGTAGCCCCGACAGAGATCATAGAATCATAGAATGGTTACAGCACGGAAGGAGGCCATTCAGCCCGTCGAGCCCGTGCCGGCTCTCTGCAAGAGCACTTCAGCTAGTCCCTTTCCCCGTAGCCCTGCAAATTTCTTTCTTTCAGGTTCTTATCCAATTCCCTTTTGAAAGCTGTGATTGAATCTGCCTCCACCACCCTCTCAGGCAGTGCATTCCAGATCCTAACCACTTGCTTCATTAAAAAGTTTTTCCTCATGTCGCCTTTGGTTTATTTGCTAATCACCTTAAATCTGTCCCCTCTGGTTCTCGACCCTTCCGCCAATGGGAACAGTTTCTCTCTATCTACTCTGTCTAGATCCCACATGATTTTGAACACCTCTATCAAATCTCCTCTCAATCTTCTCAGCTCCAAGGAGAACAACCCCAGCTTCTCCAGTCTATCCACGTAACTGAAGTCCCTCATCCCTGGAATCATTCTCATAAATCTTTTCTGCACTCTCTCTAAGGCCTTCACATCCTTCCTAAAGTGCGGTGCCCAGAATTGAACACAATACTCCAGTTGGGGCCGAACCAGTATTTTATGCAGGTTCATCATAATTTCCACACTTTTGTACTCTATACCTCTATTCATGAAGCCCAGGATCCCGTAAGCTTTTTTAACTGCTTTCTCAACCTGCCCTGCCACCTTCAATGATTAGTGCACATATACCCCCCGGTCTCTCTGTTCATGCACCCCCTTTAGGATTGTACCCTTTAGTTTATATTGCCTCTCCTCATTCTTTCGACCAAAATGCACTTTTCTGCGTTAAATTTCATCTGCCACGTGTCCGCCCATTCCACCAGCCTGTCTATGTCCTCTTGAAGTCTATCACTATCCTCCTCACTGGTCACTATACTTCCAAGTTTTGTGTCATCTGCAAATTTTGAAATTGTGCCCTGTAGACCCAAGTCCAAGTCATTAATATGTATCAAGAAAAGCAGTGGTCCTAGTACCGACCCCTGGGAACACCACTGTATACCTTCCTCCAGTCCGAAAAACAACCGTTCACCACTACTCTCTGTTTCCTATCACTTAGCCAATTTCGTATCCATGCTGCCACTGTCCCTTTTATTCCATGGGCTTCAACTTTGCTGGCAAGCCTATTATGTGGCACCTTGTCGAACGCCTTTTGGAAATCCATGTACACCACGTCAACCACATTGCCCTCATCAACCCTCTCTGTTACCTCATCAAAAAACTCGATCAAGTTGGTTAAACACGATTTGCCTTCAACAAATCCATGCTGGCTTTCCTTAATTAATCCACACTTGTCCAAGTGACTGTTAATTTTGAGACCATCTAACTGGGGCAAGAACTAGGAGGAGATGAATGATTAGTTGGCATGTCAACGTCTTGGAGAGGGTGCAGAGATTTACTCGAGTGGTCCCAGGGATGAGGAACTTCAGTTACGTGGGGAGAGACTGGAGAAGCTGGGGTTGTTCTCCTTGTAAAAATATTTGAGATGGGGAAAGGCTGTTTGACTGAGTGAGGCGTTGGCGGCGTGAGGTCATGTGATGAAACTTCCACGAATAGGGCCAATCAGAGTTGGCCACACTATTCCCTTGAGTATAGAAGATTGAGAGGTGATCTGATCGAGGGGTTTAAAATGTTAAAAGGATTCACTAGGGTAGATACGGAGAAACTATTTCATCTGATGGAGGGAATCAAGAACAAGGGGACATAACCTTAAAATTAGAGTCAGGCCGTTCAGGGGTGATGTCAGGAAGCACTTCTTCACACAAAGGGTGGTGGAAATCTGGAACTCTCTCCCCAAAAGGCTGAGGCTGTTGGGGGTCAATTGGAGCTTTCCAGACTGAGATTGGTGGATTTTTGTTGGGTCAGGGGATCAAGGGATATGGAGCAAAGGTGGGAAAATGGAGTTGAGGTACAGATTAGCCGTGATCTAATTGGAGCAGGCACGAGGGGCTAAATGGCCTTCTCCTGTTCCTATGCCTCTTTGTACTGACTAGTTATTTTGGTTTATCTGGGGGAGTGATGTAGGGCGGAGTCTGACAGGTGGAGCTGACGTAGATGTTGAGTGCAGACGTCACTCATGACTGACGAAGAGGCTGAAATCTGCCCCAAATCCATTGGCGTGTGGAGAAGCCACTTTAGTCCCTCTTCTCCAAGCCTTCCCTTCGACTCCGTGCCAATCTTGTATGTGACGCTGTCCTGCTTTGCGTGAATTCCAGAGTCAAAGTGTACAACCTGAGGTGACAGGTTGCCAGTCACCCACTTAGCGTTTAGCCATGCGCAGCAGAAGGCCCCCCCCGGTCCCACTGCTCCCGGCCCCACTGCTCCCGGTCCCACTGCTCCCGGCCCCACTGCTCCCGGTCCAACCCCTGCTCCCGGCCCCACTGCTCCCGGTCCCACTGCTCCCGGTCCAACCACTGCTCCCGGTCCCACTGCTCCCGGTCCCACTGCCCCCCGCCCCACTGCTCCCGGTCCAACCCCTGCTCCCGGTCCCACTGCTCCCGGTCCCACTGCCCCCCGCCCCACTGCTCCCGGTCCAACCCCTGCTCCCGGTCCCACTGCCCCCCGCCCCACTGCTCCCGGTCCCACTGCCCCCCGCCCCACTGCTCCCGGTCCAACCACTGCTCCCGGTCCCACTGCTCCCGGTCCCACTGCCCCCCGCCCCACTGCTCCCAGTCCAACCCCTGCTCCCGGTCCCACTGCTCCCGGTCCCACTGCCCCCCGCCCCACTGCTCCCGGTCCAACCCCTGCTCCCGGCCCCACTGCTCCCGGTCCCACTGCCCCCCGCCCCACTGCTCCCGGTCCCACTGCTCCCGGTCCCACTGCTCCCGGTCCAACCCCTGCTCCCGTTCCAACCCCTGCTCCCGGTCCAACTCCTGCTCCCGGTCCAACCCCTGCTCTGTGTCAAGTCAGCTGATCTCCTGGGGTGCTGCAATTAGCCTGTGGCCTGAACTAGGGCGGGGAAAAATCGGCCACTCCCGATCGCTACTGGAATATGTGTGTGCGCGTGTAGATAGGATTCCACATGGCTGTGATGCCCCCATAGTTAAATAGCCTTACACAAGCCAGCCGCAAGTTCATTCGTTTCAGTGCAGGTTTTATTTATTTCATTCATATCCTACAAAGAAAACCCTGATTGATAAGCCCAGGTGTTTCCCTATTGGGGTTGTTTGGACCCAGTTGGCCATTGGTGGGTTGAGGAGACTCCAGCACGGAGTGTGTTTTTTACCCAGTTTCCAGAGGTTAGCTCATTCATGTAACTGCAAACGCAGATTGGGATTGCTGCAGGGTGACTGGTGACTGGGAGCAAAGGATGCAGATGGAATTTAAAGGGATGGGGACAATTAAAGGGGAGCGCCACAGTAGGCTAACGTGGATCTCAGCCCATTACCAGGCTGTAGGGCCAGGGAACTAAGAAAAGAGGGGCTAAAATGACCATGAAGCTGTCAGGTTGTTGTAAAAATTCAACTGGTTCACCTAACGTCCTTTAGGGAAGGAAACCTGTCGTCCTTACCCGGTCTGGGCCTACATGTGACTCCAGTCCCACACCAACGCAGTTGACTCTTAACTGCCGTCTAAAGTGGGCCCAGCGAGTCACTCAGTTGTATCAAAACCGCAAAAAATGGTTCAAGAAGAAGGCCCACCAGCACCTTCTCAGGGCAACTGGGGATGGGCAATAAATGCCGCCCTTGCCAGCGACGTCCACATCCCGAGAATGATTTTTTTTTAAATAAAGGGAAAAGAAAGTCAAGATGTAGGCATGAGTATGTAGGCAAGTGACGAGGCAACCCAGCACCTAACCCCCTCGTTTGAGGGCTCTTGAAATTGGGGGGGTGGTTTCGGGTACCAAAGAGGTGGACATAGAGCATCTCTCGAGCCCCCAGACCTGCTGGGAATCCCTACATAGATCCTCGTCGTATTGACAAACACATCAGACAAGGGAATTCCCATTGGGAAACCCATTGGTTCTCAAAGATCCTGGAGGCAAAATATTTTACAATGTTTCCATATTAATTATTCTATAATTCCATATTAAGAACCCCAGTGTCACCAACAGGAAAAAAATGGTGAATGAATGAGTAAAATAGATCTCCCTTTATATTACTGTCTCCTTTCTGTGACTTCCAGCATACTCAACCGTTGCCTAGCAACCTTGCACACCCACTCACAATGGGTGTGGTGCAAGGTTGGAATGGTGGGAAATGGACACCCCCCCCCAATACATATTTAAATGAGATGGAAATTTCCCCCGTCACTGGTAAATGGTTGGGGTTCTGAAGTGGCATCCATTGGCGGCCGGGCCTTAATCTGCCTGGGCCTTAAGCTCTGGAATTCCCTCCCTAAACTTTTTCGCCTCTCCACCTCTCTCTCAATAACAACAACAACTACTTGCATTTATATGGAGCCTTTAACGTAGTAAAATGTCCCAAGGAGTGTTACAAGACAAAAAATTAACACCGAGCCACATAAGGAGAAATTAGGGCAGATGACCAAAAGCTTGGTCAAAGAGGGAGGTTTTAAGGAGCGTCTTAAAGGAGGAGAGAGAGGCGGAGAGGTTTAGGGAGGGAATTCCAGAGCTTAGGGCCCAGGCAGCTGAAGGCACGGCCGCCAGTGGTTGAGCGATTATAGTCAGGGATTCTCAAAAGGACAGAATTGGAGGAGCGCAGAGATCTCGGGGGGGTTGTGGGGCTGGAGGAGGCTCCAGAGATAGGGGGGGGCGAGGCCATGGAGGGATTTGAAAACAAGGATGAGGATTTTAAAATCGAGGCTTTGCTTAACTGGGGAGCCAATGTAGGTCAGCGAGCAGAGTGGGTGATGGGTGAACGGGACTTGGTGCGCGTTAGGACATGGGGAGCAGAGTTTTGGATAACCTCAAGTTTACGTAGGGTAGAACGTGGGAGGCCAGCCAGGAGTGCGTTGGAATAGTCAAGTCTCCCAGCACTCCGTTCTCACCATTAACTCTGTGAAGGGTAAGCGAGGTATTATAAAGGCACCTCCTGGCATTAACTTGTGTTCTATTTTGTTGTGGCCTCACCAAAACCACCACTAAAGATGCAACTAAAGAAAGAGAGACTCGCATTTCTATAGCGCCTTTCACCACCTCAGAAGGTCCTAAAGCGATTCACAGCCAATGAAGTACTTTTTGGAGTGTAGTCACTGTTGTGATGTAGGAAATGCGGCAGCCAATTTGCGCACAGCAAGCTCCCACAAACGGCAATGTGATGATGACCAGAAAATCTGTTTTAGTGATGTTGATCGAGGGACAAATATTGGCCCCAGGACACCGGGGAGAACTCCCCCCCTGCTCTTCTTCGAAATAGTGGCCGTGGGATCTTTTATGTCCACCTGAGAGAGCAGACGGGGCCTCGGTTTAACGTCGCATTGGAAAGTCGGCAGTCAATGGCAGGATTTTCTTGAGAACGGCGCCCGCCCACGTTACAACAGCTTGAAAAGTACCTAATGGACTGTCAAGAGCTTTGAGACATCCTGAGGATGTGAAAGGCACTACAGAAATGCAAGTCCCTTCTTTATATATCTAATCAGGGCCTTGGAGAGCTCACCAATGTGCTAGCTATGAAATTAAACACACCAGTCCTTGACATTGACAATCGAGCACGCATCGAACAGCCTTTTTATTTTTACAACCTTGTTTCGTTTATTTTTTTTATTGAATAATTTTTTTGTGTGTTTTTTTTTTGAAAAACCTGCTTATGTTCCACCGTCTACCCATTAAAACGAAGTATAAAAAAATAAAACATCTTATTTAAAAAATATTGAAAGTCCCAGGAGCTGTCCTCCTCTAGGTTCGGTGCCGTCTGGGAAGGCGGGTTCTGCGAGTCCTTTTGGTGACGGGGTAATTTATAAACTCAAAGTGCCTTTGCCGGTCCCGGTTCGGGAAGAGCGGCTCCCCTTTGAAGAGTCTTTTCATGAAGTGGACCTCTCGCTGGTTCTGCCTGGTCTTGGTGGCTTTCCTGGGCTGACCCCTCCTGGTGAAGGCCATGTACCACCCTTGGTATTTGGTGTTCCTCAGCGCCGTGTAGTTATTCTCCAACAATATTTCCGTGAAAATACAATCTTTGCCCTTTCCGACCAGCTGGGGGGGGGGGAAAAAAAAAAGACCAACGCTGCTTTTAAAATTTACAGCCATGTTTTCCTTAATTGGAAAGACAGAACGGACTTGCGTTTACATCACGCCTTTCACACCCACAGAACGTCCCACAGCGCTTCGCAGCCTACAAAGCACTTTCTGAAACGTGCTCCCTGTTTCGGTGGCGCACAGCAAGGTCCCGCAAGTTACCAGCCCGGCACTTCTGCAAGAATAAGTCCCATAAACAACAACTTGTATTTATACAGCGCCTTTAACGTAGTAAAACGTCCCAAGGCGCTTCACAGGAGCGTAAATCAGACAAAATTTGACACCGAGCCACAGAAGGAGATATTAGGACAGATCGGTCAAAGAGGTAAGTTTTAAGAATGTAAAAAATAGGAGCAGGAGTAAACCATTTGGCCCTTCGAACCTGCTCTGCTATAGAACGTTCTAAGGGTGGAAGGAGCGTCTTAAAGGAGGAGAGTGAGAGGCGGAGAGGTTTAGGGAGCTTAGGGCCCAGGCAGCTGAAGGCACAGCCACCAATGGTGGAGCGATGACAATCGGGGATGGGCGAGAGGCAAGAATTGGAAGAGCGCAGAGATCTCAGAGGGTTGTGGGGCTGGAGGAGGTTACAGAGATAGGGAGGGTTGTAGGGGCTGGAGGAGATTACAGAGATAGGGAGGGTTGTAGGGCTGGAGGAGGTTACAGAGATAGGGAGGGTTGTAGGGCTGGAGGAGGTTACAGAGATAGGGAGGGTTGTAGGGCTGGAGGAGGTTACAGAGATAGGGAGGGTTGTAATGTAGGGGCTGGAGGAGGTTACAGAGATAGGGAGGGTGTAGGGCTGGAGGAGGTTACAGAGATAGGGAGAGGTGTAGGGGGCTGGAGGAGGTTACAGAGATAGGGAGAGGTGTAGGGGCTGGAGGAGATTACAGAGATAGGGAGGGTTGTAGGGGCTGGAGGAGGTTACAGAGATAGGGAGAGGTGTAGGGGCTGGAGGAGATTACAGAGATAGGGAGGGTTGTAGGGCTGGAGGAGGTTACAGAGATAGGGAGGGTTGTAGGGGCTGGAGGAGGTTACAGAGATAGGGAGGGTTGTAGGGCTGAGGGTTGTAGGGCTGGAGGAGGTTACAGAGATTTGGAGGGTTGTGGGGCTGGAGGAGGTTACAGAGATAGGGAGGGGTGTAGGGGCTGGAGGAGGTTACAGAGATAGGGAGGGTAGTAGGGGGCTGGAGGAGGTTACAGAGATAGGGAGAGTTGTAGGAGCTGGAGGAGGTTACAGAGATAGGGAGGGTTGTAGGGGCTGGAGGAGGTTACAGAGATAGGGAGGGTTGTAGGGCTGGAGGGGGTTACAGAGATAGGGAGGGTTGTAGGGCTGGAGGGGGTTACAGAGATAGGGAGGGTTGTAGGGCTGGAGGGGGTTACAGAGATAGGGAGGGTTGTAGGGCTGGAGGAGGTTACAGAGATAGGGAGGGTTGTAGGGGCTGGAGGGGGTTACAGAGATGGGGATAAAGAGGATATGGGGGTCAGAAGCTCAGCTCAGGGTCAAATAGGAAGCCGGGTTTGCGAACAGTCTGGTTCAGCCTCAGACAGTGGCCGAGGAGGGGAATGGAATCGGTGGCTAGGGAACGGAGTTTGTGATGGGAGCTGAAGACAATTGCTTCGTAAAAATCTCTACCCAATGCCTGAAACCGTAACCCACAGGAGGAGCCCATTCAGTCCCTCGAGCCTGCTCAGCCATTCAATTAGATGGTGGCCTTTCTGCCGCCTACCCCGGACTGCAGATTAGTAAAATGACCCCTTCCCAATCCGAGGGGAAGGGAAGCCTCAGTGGAAGGTTCCAAGGGGAGAGACGCGCCGAGGCAGTGGACCTCAGCACCTCGTCAGATAGGAAAGAGAAAATTGAAAATCAGCCAGGGTTCCTGCTCCTCTCTGCTGACCTTTGAGTCTGGCCGGATGGATGGAGACAGTCATCTCAGGCGGATGTAAAAGATCCGATGACACTGATTTGAAGAAGAGCAGGGGGAGTTCTCCCCGGTGTCCTGGGACCACTATTTATCCCTCAACCAACATCACTAAAACAGATGATCTGGTCATTATCACATTGCTGTTTGTGGGATCTTGCTGTGCGTAAATTGGCCAACATGATAATGACCAGATAATCTGTTTTTAGTGATGTTGGTTGAGGGATAAATATTGGTCCAGGAAACTGGGGATGACTCCCCTGCTCTTCTTCAAATCAGTGACATCGGATCTTTTACGTGTACCTGAGAGAGCATACGGGGCCTCGGTTTAACATCTCATCCGAAAGTCAGCTCCTCCGACAGTGCAGCGCTCCCTCAGTACTGCCCCTCCGACAGTGCAGCGCTCCCTCAGTACTGCCCTCCGACAGTGCAGCGCTCCCTCAGTACTGCCCCTCCGACAGTGCAGCGCTCCCTCAGTACTGCCCCTCTGACAGTGCAGCGCTCCCTCAGTACTGCCCCTCCGACAGTGCAGCCCTCCCTCAGTACTGCCCCTCCGACAGTGCAGCCCTCCCTCAGTACTGCCCTCCGACAGTGCAGCGCTCCCTCAGTACTGCCCCTCCGACAGTGTCGCGCTCCCTCAGTACTGACCCTCCGACAGTGCGGCACTCCCTCAGTACTGCCCCTCCGACAGTGCAGTGCTCCCTCAGTACTGCACTGGGAGTGTCAGCCTGGATTTTGTGCTCAAGTCTCTGGAGTGGGACTTGAACCCATGCCCTTCTGACTCAGAGGCGAGAGTGCTACCCACTGAGCCACGGCCGACACTGATCAATCCTGTGGGGATTTGCCCCGACTTCGCGGACCCTCACGGACTTGGCGCCACACTGATAGCCCCCGGTAACTGTGCAGACCAAGCTTCGCTCAGGCACTTACCTTTCCCACAAGTTTCCCCCTCCTGTTCATGCAGATGTAATGTCCCGTCTCCGCTCCCCGGATTCGCACTCGACTGTCGAACGTGTCCGTTTCCACCAGCAGTTTAGCTGCAAGAAGAGAATCCTCCGTTAAACTAACGGTCTTCATCAGAGAGGAGTCAGACCAACATCTGCGGAGACATTGGACAGGTACCGGACACACTGGAGGAAGGGAGGTGTCCTTGGTGTGGGGCAGCAGACCACTGCCAAATACTAGAGGCCAGAGTTTGGGTGAATTAGCTGGGGTTTCCCCCCATTCTCTTCAGAGATTATGGGGTAGTTTTCCTGATCCTCCTCAAAATAAATGGAGAGAAGACACTGTAGCTTCACTGACCCCACCGCCCCACCCCACCCCACCATTCCTGAATTATTGCCTTGAGTTTCCGTAGGCAAAGCCCCACCATGGGGAGAGTGAATTCATAAAATTACCCTCCCATAACCAAGGATTAAAGACCTGTTACTCTATATAACACGGTGGCATAGTGGTTAGCACTGGTGCTTCACAGCGCCAGAGACCCGGGTTCAAATCTGACCTCGGGTGACTGTCTGTGTGGAGTTTGCACATTCTCCCCGTGTCTGCGTGGGTTTCCTCCGGGTGCTCCGGTTTCCTCCCACAGTCCAAAAATGTGCGGGTTAGGTTGATTTGGCTATGATAAATTGACCCTTAGTGTTAGGGGGGGATTAAATATGTGGGGTGATGGGATATGTTAGGGGGAATTAAATACGTGGGGTTACGGGGGTAGGGTGGGATATGTGTACTGTGGGGATTAAAGCAGGGGACAGGGTACTGGATTTGGATGATCAGCCATGATCGTATTGAATGGTGGAGCAGGCTCGATGGGCCGAATGGCCTACTCCTGCTCCTAGATTCTATGTTTCTATAAACCCCCCGAACCCCTCGATTAGATTCCAGCCTGTAACTCACTCCCGGGTATCTGTTATTCTATATATAAACCACCTGAACCCCTCGATTATATTCCAGCCTGTAACTCACTCCCAGGTATCTGTTATTCTATATATGAACCACTCGATTAGATTCCAGTCTGTAACTCACTCCCGGGTATCTAATTCTATATCTGAACCCCTCGATTAGATCACAGCCTGTAACTCACTCCTGGGTATCTGTTATTCTATATATGAACCCCTCAATTAGATTCCAGTCTGTAACTCACTCCCGGGTATCTAATTCTATGTATAAACCCCCCGAACCCCTTGATTAGATTCCAGTCTGTAACTCACTCACGGGTTTCTGTTATTCTAGGTATAAACAGTCCGAATGTCGGGGCTGAGAGCAGATACCTGGTCCAGTAGTTTGATCAGGGTGTGGTTAGCAATGTCAGGGAACAGGTTAAATAAAACGGAGTATTGACACCTCTGTGTCAGCCAATGAGTTGGAGGCAGGGCGGGGCTTTCAACACGCAGAGTCCATTTTACAGCAAACAGTAAACAGAATCTATTTACTCAGCAAACAGTAAACAGAGTCTCTTTTACAGCAAACAGAGTTTATTTAAACCAGCAAAGTGCAGTGATTGGAGGATAGTTACATAATACAAATGATGTGCGTAAAATCAATCTTACAGCAGTGGGAATTACCCAATCGTCTCTATCCTGGCCGGGACTTGCGGTTAATAAAATACCAATAGGAGCGGCCGATACTAGCGGACTTTCTTACCGTATTTACTCCCGTCTTCGGCGGTTGCGTTGATTCTCTTGCCAAGGATCTGGACGTGCTTCCCGCTGGTGCGGCTGTAGAGCTGGTAGACGCGGATGTGTCGCCGGCTCAGCTGGTCAGTGTTCCTGGCGTGGTCCCTCACGTGCTGATTAAAATTAGGAGACGATTGATTCTCCCCCTTTTGTTTACAAAGGGAGAAATAAAATCAATTTGCTTTTACTGTGCCGGAGCCCAGCGATCTGGGGGGGCGCCATCGCGGATCGCACGGCGTGCGATAGTCATCCCCTCCCCCCCCCCCCGTCCCACCGCCAGTCTGCACTGAGCGTTGGGTCGCCAACTCTGGTTGGACGTATTCCTGGAGGTTTCATCACATGACCTCCCGTCTCTATCCGCCCCGCCCCCTCACTCTCCCGCCATTGGTCGGCCAATGTGTCCATCTTCGCGGCGCTCCGCCCCCCCTCCCCCCACAGCCAATCGGAAAGCAAACAGACTCTTCGTTAACCAATTGGATGATTCTTGGCTCTCAGTCAAGACAGCATTTATTCCACCATATTTTTATAACCAATTAACAAAAGTGTTCAAAGAAAATTAAAATTAAAACACGTCTTTCTAATGCCTCTCCCCCCCCTCCCCCCCCCCCCCCCCGATGATCTCGCTCCCGGGTTTTGCTCCCGGCAGTGTCCTGGAGATTAATCGTTAATTCCAGGAGACTCCAGGCCAATCCTGGAGGGTTGGCGACCCGAGCTGTGTGAGGACCCGTCACGGTTATCCCACGGCCGTCGGCAAAACCGGGAAAAAAGCGAGGCTGAATCCAACCACAACTTGCATTTACACAGCGCGTTGAGTGGAGTAATTGCCCCAAAGCGCTTCATAGAGGAGGCCATAGCAGTAATGGAAGACCTTGGGCAGGTGACTGAAAGTGCCGATAGTTTTGAAGAGGCTTTTAAAAACTGAGAGAAGTTAGAAGGAAAGATTTTGCATTTATGAAGCACCTTTCTCATCCTCAGGACTTCCCAAAGCACTTTACTGCCAATGAAGTACTTTTTTTTGAAGTGTCGTCACTGTTGTAATGTGGGAAACGCGGCAGCCAATGTGCGCACAGCAAGCTCCCACAAACAACAATGAGATAATCTCCTTTTAGTGGTATTGTACCAATGGGCCTGCTTCTCGATTGTAATTTCTGTGTATTTCTATGTAACCCACTTTATTCATAATGTAGTTAATACAGAAATACATAATGTATTCCTACATTACAACTGTGACTACACGTCAAAAAAAGTTTCATTGGCTGTACAGCGGTTAGGGACGTTCTGCGACTGTGAAAGGCGCTGTAGAAATGCAAGTCTGTATGTATCTATCTATCACTCTATCTACCTATCTATCTATCTTTCTATCACTCTATCTATCTACCTATCCTCTATCTATCTCTCTGTATCTCTCTATCCATCTATCCCTCTATCTATCCTCTATCCATCTATCTATCCCTCTATCTATCTATCTATCCCTCTATCTATCACTCTATCAACCTATCCTCTATCTATCTCTTCATCTATCTATCTATCTCTCTGTATCTCTCTATCCATCTATCCCCCTATCCATCTATCCCTCTATCTATCTATCCCTCTATCTATCTATCCCTCTATCCCTCTCTCCATCTATCCCTCTCTCCATCTATCCCTCTCTCCATCTATCCTCTCTCCATCTATCCCTCTCTCCATCTATCCCTCTCTCCATCTATCCCTCTCTCTATCTATCCCTCTATCCATCTATCCCTCTATCCATCTATCTATCCCTCTATCTATCCCTCTCTCTATCTATCCCTCTCTCTATCTATCCCTCTCTCTATCTATCCCTCTCTCTATCTATCCCTCTCTCTATCTATCCCTCTCTCTATCTATCCCTCTCTCTATCTATCCCTCTCTCTATCTATCCCTCTCTCTATCTATCCCTCTCTCTATCTATCCCTCTCTCTATCTATCCCTCTATCCCTCTATCTATCCCTCTATCCCTCTATCTATCCCTCTATCTACGATAGCAAAATACTGCAGATGCTGGAAAATTGAAACAACAGAAAACGCTGGAAAAACTCAGCAGGCCAGGCAACATCCGTGGAGAGAGAAACAGAGTTAACGTTTCAGGTCGAAACCCTTCGTCAGAACTGAGAAAAAAGCAGGAAATGAAACAGATAAAAAAGCAAGGGGGAGGCTGGGGGGAGGAATAAAAGAACAAAAGGGGTGGTCTATGGTAAGCAGAGACATTAAGTAGAGGGATAGATAGATAGAGGGATAGATAGAGGATAGATAGAGGGATAGAGAGAAAAAGATAGATAGAAGGATAGATAGAGGGAGAGAGAGAGAGAGAGTGAGATAGATAGATAGATCCCTCTATCCATCTATCTATCCCTCTCTCTATCTATCCCTCTATCTATCCCTCTATCTATTCTTCTATCTATTCTTCTATCTATCCCTCTATCCATCTATCTATCTATCCCTCTATCTATCTATCTATCCCTCTATCTATCTATCTATCCCTCTATCTATCTATCCCTCTAGCTATCTATCCCTCTATCTATCTATCCCTCTATCCCTCTATCTAACTCTCTCTCTCTCTATCCCTCTCTCTATCACTCTCTCTATCCCTCTCTCTCTCTATCCCTCTCTATCTCTCTATCCCTCTCTCTCTCCCTCTATCTATCCCTCTCTCTCTATCTAATCTATCTTTCTCTCTCTATCTATCCCTCTATCTATCTATCTTTCTCTCTCTCTCTCTATCTATCCCTCTATCTATCTATCTTTCTCTCTCTATCTATCCCTCTATCTATCTATCTTTCTTTCTCTCTCTCTCTCTCTCTCTCTATCTATCCCTCTATCTATCTATCTTTCTCTCTCTCTCTCTATCTATCCCTCTATCTATCTATCTTTCTCTCTCTCTATCTATCCCTCTATCTATCTATCTTTCTTTCTCTCTCTCTCTCTCTCTCTCTATCTATCCCTCTATCTATCTATCTTTCTTTCTCTCTCTCTCTATCTATCCCTCTATCTATCTATCTATCTCTCTCTCTCTCTATCTATCTATCTTTCTCTCTCTATCTATCCCTTTATCTATCTATCTTTCCTTCTCTCTCTCTCTCTATCTATCCCTCTATCTATCTATCTATCTATCTTTCTTTCTCTCTCTCTCTCTCTCTCTCTCTATCCCTCCCTCTATCTATCTATCTATCTATCTATCTTTCTCTCTCTCTCTCTATCTATCCCTCTATCTATCTATCTATCTATCTTTGAACATGGCTCCAGGACTGGAAGCAGATTAGGTTTAAAATTAGCGGAGCTCAGCACAGGAGGGTTCCTTTGGAAATGTTCTCCCTCGGTGGTCTGCAGGACGGTGTAGGAACAACCGACGGCCCCGCTATCCATTTGCAGCCTTTTCTATTTTTATCGTTTAGAAAAAAGAAGTCCCTCCTCTCTGTAGCATTTTTTCCATGGCCCTAACTGAGCCGAGCCTCCACCTATTCTCCTGTGGACATGTATCCGCAGCGCTCAAATATTCACAGATTCCATTCGGCAATCTCACCCGGAGGTCTGGGGCGTCCTGAGGTCTAACCTGGGGGCTTCCAGGGTCCACGTGACTCAATACCATACATGGGGCACTGGCTTCAACTACCAGCGAGGCCTACAGGCCTAGATTACCCGCTTTTGTTTTTCAAAGCTCAGACGCAAACCAATCTTTCTTCCTGGATTGAACAATAGAAGCTAACAGAAGTAGGAAAGGTTTTGGAAGAAGTCAAAGGCAGTCGAGCAGTACCGAGAGGCCTACACTCACTCTAGGCTTTTCAGTAAATTGGGTTATTTTAACACAGGGTTTATTTCCCTTTCTGATTCGGACACTACTATCTCAAAGCTCTATAATTGGCCCTGTGGAAGTTTCTGCGCAGTGTTATTAATAGCCGTCACCGGATACATCCACTTCCGACCACAGGTTTAAGGCGCGCCGGCCAAGCGCCCTGCGGTATGTTGGGTTTCCATGGCGCGGATGAAGTCTCCGTTTCCTGGCAACCTGCTACGTTGGCCAAAGTTGCTTCCGTTCGTGACTTCTTTGTTGAAGTTCACCGGTTTTTGACCTCGGGTGGTGGTGCACAGGCCGAGTCGAGACCAAGTGTGGCCTTCAGGTGAAGCGGGGTCAGAGGGCAGGGGTGATAATTGGACCAGCCCGTAGCTCAGTCTCCGTTTTAAAATCGTAATCCTGTTCTTGATTTTGAGCGATACTTTCATTTAATATTCTTGATCGTTAAATAGCAAAACTTACAACAGTTTGGGAAGTAGGGTTGGTCGGAGCAGTAGAGGCTGAGGAGCTGAGAGATGCAAAACTGAGGTGCTACAGCGCCACCACTGGTGGGAGGGTGTAATTACACCGTGACATGTTTACATAGCCAGTTGCCATTGTAAATGTGACGGAAAGTAAGGTTTTGCAGAGAGGAAATGTGTTCAGACAAAAGATTTTTTAATATATTATAGAAAAGCTGCCACGGGAAGTCAGAAAACATTTCTCAACAGCAGAGAATTTAGTGCGGAGGCAGTGTGCAAAGTTCTTTATGCTAAATTCAGCTCTCCCAGTGAGGGGGCCTTGCTGGATGGGAGTGCAGCTTGGAGAATTAGTGCTGGAGTGTTGGAGCCCGATTTTGGACTCCCGCCCCCTTCGTCTGAGGTCCCTGTCGGCAGCTCTGACCTTGTCCAGAATTTACCCGTCTTCAGAAGAGACATTAAAGCGAGTGGCCCCCACACCCCCGCCCCTCCCCCCACACCGTGTGGCTGTTTTGGGCCGATGTAAAAGATCCCATGGCACTAGTGTAAGTACAGCAAGGAGTTGTCCTGGTGCCCTGGCCAACGTTCCTCCCTCGTTCGTTCATTTACTGTTTGTGGGATCTTGCCGTGCGTTTGCCGACTGGAGAACCGCCACCGCACTTCAAGAGCAGTTCATTACCTGTGATGCGGCCGGGCAGCTCGTGATGCGGCCCGCTTCCGCCGCGTGTGATTGCATTAACACATCGTGACGTGGCAAGGAACTGGGGGACAGTGCTACAATTCCTTGCACAGGAGAGACCAGACACTCTCTCGCTGCTCACAGCGGCAGTGAAACGGTCGAGAGCTTATTGTTGGCGACGGTGTGAATAGAGGCCGGCAAAGTGGCCTGGTGCGTGACGATTTTTCCGCCACAACAACGGTCACCACACCTCAAAGCAATTTCTCCTGTGCCGCACTTTGAGATGTTTGGACTTAAATACAAGTATTTTGATAACGTCCGTCACCTCATCCTATCGCAGGTTTGTCTGCCTCACACATTTGTAAAGTGTAATAACTGACAATGTTACAAACACACAAAACTAAAAAGAAAGAATTTGCATTTCTATAGCGCCTTTCACGACCTCAGGACGTCCCAAAGAGCTTTACAGCCAATGAAGCACTTTTTGGAGTGTAGTCACTGTTGTAATGTAGGAAATGCAGCAGCCAATTTGCGCACAGCAAGCTCCCACACACAGCAATGTGACAATGACCAGATCATCTGTTTTAGTGATGTTGGTTGAGGGATAAATATTGGCCCCAGGACACCGGGGAGAACTCCCCTGCTCTTCTTCCAATAGCGCCATGGGATCTTTTACATCCACCTGAGAGGGCAGACTTCGGTTTAACATCTCATCTGAAAGACGGCCCCTCCGACAGTGCAGCACTCCCTCAGTACTGCCCCTCTGACAGTGCGGCGCTCCCTCAGTACTGCCCCTCCGACAGTGCGGCACTCCCTCAGTACTGCCCCTCCGACAGTGCGGCGCTCCCTCAGTACTGCCCCTCTGACAGTGCAGCGCTCCCTCAGTACTGCCCCTCCGACAGTGCAGCGCTCCCTCAGTACTGCCCCTCTGACAGTGCGGCGCTCCCTCAGTACTGCCCCTCCGACAGTGCAGCACTCCCTCAGTACTGCCCCTCCGACAGTGCAGCACTCTCTCAGTACTGCCCCTCCGACAGTGCAGCGCTCCCTCAGTACTGCCCCTCCGACAGTGCGGCGCTCACTCAGTACTGCCCCTCCGACAGTGCAGCACTCTCTCAGTACTGCCCCTCCGACAGTGCAGCGCTCCCTCAGTACTGCCCCTCTGACAGTGCAGCGCTCCCTCAGTACTGCCCCTCTGACAGTGCAGCACTCTCTCAGTACTGCCCCTCCGACAGTGCAGCATTCTCTCAGCACTGCACTGGAGGGAGTGGCAACTGGCAACATTTGGTGCATCTATTGCAGAGTGAAATATATTTTATAAATTTGTACTTGAGATGTGGGCGTCGCTGGCAAGGCCGGCATTTATTGCCCATCCCTAGCCGCCCCTTGAGAAGGTGGTGGTGAGCCACCTTCTTGAACCGCTGCAGTCCGTGCGGTGTAAGTGCTCCCACAGTGCTGTTGGGTAAGGCATTGCAGGATATTGACCCCGTGTCCATGACTGATGCATGTCCAATTCAGGAGGAGGTGTGACTTGGAACGGAACTTGGAGGTGATGATGCTCCCATGAATGTTACAGCCATTCGGCCCGACCAGTCCGTGTTGGCATTTAACTGCCACACGAGCAAATAGTCCGAATGGCATTTACCCGCCCCTGTTCCCATATCCCTACATCTCCTCTTCCTCCATCCACCAACCCAAGGGTTGCCAACCCTACAGGACTGTCCTGGAGTCTCCAGGAATGAAAGAGGAATCTGCTGGTCACTGCTGCGGGAGAAATCTCATCGGGAGCGTTCAAAAAACATTGTGTGTTTTGTTCACTTTCTTTCAACACTTTTGTTGTAAAAATACTGGAAATGGGAAAAGAGGGCTGTTCGACCGAGCGAGGCGGCTCGAGGTGATGAAACCTCCAGGGAAATGTCCAACCAGACTTGGCAACCCCTGTTCCTATCCAATCCCATCTTCAACGTTGCCATAGTTTCTGCTTCAACCACTAACCCCGGCAGTGAATCCCACAGCCTCACGACTGAGTGTGTGAAGAGGTTTCTCCTGCCCGCTCCTGTATCTCTGGTCCCTTCTTCCTGATGCTAAGCAGTGTAGTGTAAGCGCATCCTCAAATGCCATAAAATAAGATTTTCAACTTCCTGTTGGCTCATTGAGCAGCCGAGCCACTTGGAGCAAAAGATCCCAGTTCCCATTCCCGGTCAAGGGCCGAGTTAGCTCATCACATCCACCACAAAATCAGAAGGGCTGGAACATAAGAAATAGGAGCAGGAGCCGGCCATTCGGCCCCTCGAGCCTGCTCCGCCATTCAATGAGATCATGGCTGATCTGATCTTGGCCTCAACTCCACATGACCAGAAGAGGGCGGCCTGGCTGATTTCCTTCCCTTCCCAGCCCATGTACGCTACAAATGGCGTCAGCGTACGTGGGCTAGGAAGGGAAGGAGGGCGGGTGGGAAATCAGCCGGGCCGCCCCCTTCTGGTCACGCTATCCAGTGAGCCCCGTGTGCGGGCACTGGATCGCGGCAGGACTGCGAGCGCGGTTGGGCGCGTCGCCCGCCAGAGTCGAATAGCCTGCCGACACTCACCGTCTCGTCTCGCAGGTGAAGAGGGAGAGGAGGGCGCCGGGTGTCGACAGAAACCCTACCCCAGCAGGCAACAGACGATGGAAATGCTCTGATTTATTATTTTCAAAACCTACCTCCAGAAAAAATTAAACCAATAACACCAAGAGCGTCTCCAAATCCACTTCAAAAGGATTCGTGCCTTAAAGGCTCGGGTCAAATACCGCGCGTCCCCATCGAGCTCGACACTGACCTAAAACTGGTGACTGGGCAGCAGAATTCCGCAGCTTTCGAGCAGGGACCTCGCTTTTGCAAAATGCACAGCCGTTCCCTCTAATTTTAACCTTTTGCCCAGAGATAAGTGTTGGATACTGAAACTATTTATATCTGGACTAAAAAAAGCTTTCCCGTGATGAATTTACAACACGGGTTAGCACCGGGGTTAGGGGGGGGGAGGAGGGGGGGAGGGCCAACTCTCAGGGAGCTGCTCAGGAACCGGTTAACCCTTCGCCAGCTTCGCGCCGCACAGAAATAAAGACTTGCATTTCTATCGCGCCCTTCACGACCACCGCATGTCTCAAAGCGCTTCACAGCCAATGAAGCACTTTCACTGTTGTAATGTGGGAAATGCGGCAGCCAATTTGCACACAGCAAGCTCCCACAAACAGCAATGTGATAATGACCAGATCATCTGTTTTAGTGATGTTGATTGAGGAATAAATATTGGCCCAGGACACCGGGGAGAACTCCCCATCTCTTCTTCCAATAGTGTCGTGGGATCTTTTACGTCCACCTGAGAGAGCAGACGGGGCCTCGGTTTAACGTCTCATCTGAAAGACGGCCCCTCTGACAGTGCAGCGCTCCCTCAGTACTGCCCCTCTGACAGTGCAGCACTCCCTCAGTACTGCCCCTCCGACAGTGCGGCGCTCCCTCAGTACTGCCCCTCCGACAGTGCGGCGCTCCCTCAGTACTGCCCCTCCGACAGTGCGGCGCTCCCTCAGTACTGCCCCTCCGACAGTGCAGCACTCCCTCAGTACTGCCCCTCCGACAGTGCAGTGCTCCCTCAGTACTGCCCCTCCGACAGTGCGGGGCTCCCTCAGCACTGCCCCTCCGACAGTGCGGCGCTCCCTCAGTACTGCACTGGAGTGTCAGCCTAGAGTTTGTGCTCAAGTCCCTGGAGTGGGACTTGAACCCACAACCTTCTGACTCAGAGCACGGCTGTGCGACTCACTGAGCCACGGCTGAAACTATTCACTTCTCTCTTCCCGATTTCTCCCCCTCTGAGCTATGCTTCCAGGGGGTTGGCACCCTCGGGAATGCCTCCTAAGTGTCCAGTCGTCAAGCGCGAACATGGATGGTGATGCCTGGCAGTCCATGGGGGGGCATCACGTCCGAGCCGTGATTCCCGGCCTCGTGCGCAACTTCCAGCCGGGGTCGCTGTGTAGCAGTCGAGAGCTGGGTTATTCCCTCCTCCTTGCCCCAGGCACGGACGTCAGTTGTAACGCCCCCACCCCCTCCCCCAGCAATGCAGGCTGAGGTCAGCCGTGGCTCAGTGGGCAGCACGCTCGCCTCTAATTCTGGTTCAAGTCCCACTCCAGACACTTGAGCACAAAATCTAGGCTGACACTCCAGTGCAATACTGAGGGAGTGCCGCACTGTCGGAGGTGCCATCTTTCAGATGAGACGTTAAACTGAGGCCCCGTCTGCCCTCTCAGGTGGGTGCAAAAGAACCCATGGCACTATTCGAAGAAGAGCAGGGGAGCTCTCCCCAATGTCCTGGGGCCAATATTTACTTCTCAACCAACATCACTAAAACAGATTATCTGGTCATTATCACATTTTTTTTTAATATTCGTTTGTGGGATGTGGGCATCGCTGGCAAGGCCAGCATTTATTGCCCATCCCTAATTGCCCTTGAGAAGGTGGTGGTGAGCCGCCTTCTTGAACCGCTGCAGTCCGTGTGGTGAAGGTGCTCCCACAGTGCTGTTAGGGAGGGAGTTCCAGGATTTTGACCCAGCGACGATGAAGGATCGGCCGATATACTTCCAAGTCAGGATGGTGTGTGACTTGGAGGGGAACTTGGAGGTGGTGGTGTTCCCATGCACCTACTGCCCTTGTCCTTCTAGGTGGAAGAGGTGGCGGGTTTGGGAGGTGCTGCCAAAGAAGCCTTGGCGAGTTGCTGCAGTGCATCTTGTAGATGGTACACACTGCAGCCACGGTGCGCCGGTGGTGGAGGGAGTGAATGTTTAAGGTGGTGGATGGGGTGCCAATCAAGCGGGCTGCTTTGTCCCGGATGGTGTTGAGCTTCTTGAGTGTTGTTGGAGCTGCACTCACCCAGGCAAGTGGAGAGTATTCCATCACACTCCTGACTTGTGCCTTGTAGATGGTGGAAAGTGCTGTTGGTGGGATCTTGCTGTTCTCAAATTGGCTGCCGTGTTTCCTACATTACAACAGTGACTACACTCCAAAAAGTACTTCATAGGCTGTGAAGCCCCTTTGGGATGTACTGCGGTGGTAAAAGGCGCTATAGAAATGCAAGCCTTTCTTCACATGACCCAGTTGTTCGCTGCATCTACTGGGTGAGTGATTGGAGAGAATCAGACATTTCTTTTCAAGTTATCAAATGTCAGCGACAAAGGACCGATATTCCCAGCTGACATTTTGAGCCTCGCGCACTGTCTGCGGATATGGGCGAACCATCTCCCAATGTATCCAGCCCCCTGAAAAAAAGTGCAAAGATGCTATTCTCGCCCACAATAGTGCCATCCGTTAAAAAGATGACAAACTGGGAGCGTCTCATTGACTTTAGAAAGAAAGACTTGCATTTCTATAGACCCTTTCACGACCTCAGGATATCCCAAAGTGCTTTACAGTCAATGGAAACAGTTTCTCCTGATTTACTCTCTCAAAACCCCTCATGATTTTGAACCCCTCTATTAAATCTCCCCTTAACCTTCTCTGCTCTAAGGAGAACAATCCCAGCTTCTCCAGTCTGTCCGCGTGAATGAAGTCCCTCAAGCGTGATAATCCATTAGCTCCCACGAGAAGCCTACTGTGGGTAAGGAACACCTACAGTAGAATTGCATGAAACTTTCACATCCCTCGCCCCTTAATTGCTTCACTAAAATCCGACTGGGAGCCCCCGCTGTGTATCATTGGACAGAAACAGCACACCCTGTACATGCGACAATCAAAATCTCTCACCGTCACAGTGAGGTACAAGTCTAGAAACCACTGATAATTAACAGACAAATGCGTAACGCGAACATGTGACATTCCTCTGCTCACTAGTGTAATAGAGCCGTTAGCCCATTTAAAATAAATGGGAAAGTTAAAATTGCAAACGGACGAATATCGTGTGCAGAGAGTCACTGATAAGAACATAAGAAATAAGAAACAGGAGCAGGAGTCGGCCATTTGGCCCCTCGAGCCTGCTCCGCCATTCAATAAGATCATGGCTGATCTGATCTTGGCCTCAACTCCACGTCCCTGCCCGCTCCCCATAACCCTTGACTCCCTTATTGTTCAAAAATCTGTTTATCTCCACCTTAAATATATTTAATGACCCAGCCTCCACAGCTCTCTGCGGAAGAGAATTCCACAGATTCACGACCCTCTGAGAAGAAATTCCTCCTCATCTCCGTTTTAAATGGGCGACTCCTTATTCTGAAACTATGCCCCCTCACTCATCCCATTGAGGTTTATCCTTCTAGGACTGCAAATAGCCCAGAACGACCACGGCTCAGTGGGCAGTGCTCTCGCCTCTGAATCAAGTCGTGGGTTCAAGTCCCACTCCAGAGACTTGAGCACAAAATCCAGGCTGACACTCCCAGTGCTGCACTGATGGAGGTGCCATTAATGTGACATTAAACCGAGGCCCCGTCCGCTCTCTCAGGTGGACGTAAAAGTCCCCATGGCCACTATTTGAAGAAGAGCAAGGGAGCTCTCCCCGGTGTCCTGGGGCCAATATTTATCCCTCAACCAACTTCACTAAAACAGATTATCTGATCATTATCACATTGCTGTTTGTGGGAGCTTGCTGTGCGCAAATTGGCTGCCGTGCTTCCTACATTAAAGCAGTGACTGCACTTCAAAAAGTACTTCATTGGCTGTGAAGCACTTTGGGACGTCCTGAGGTGGTGAAGGGTGCTGGAGAAATACAAGTTCGTTCTTTTACCTTGGAAGCAACTCCAGTGCCTTTTGAACGACCCCTCGTCCTCAAACTGATCATTCCCAACAATTATAACCCGTTCTGTATTCTATCGGTTTGAAGTTTACTTGTCACTAACCTTATGGTCCACCCCTCTTGAGATGGCTCAAAGTAATCTCTCGTGTTCACTTTAACTCTGCCATAGCGACACCGTTCAATGTACTAAAAACGCCCTGTCCCAGTTGTTGTGGTACAGTGGGTGAGGCTGACCATCGGCACGTGCACTCGTGAATTCTACCCGTCTGTATCTCACTAAGAACCTCCCCACTCCCCCCACTCCCCCATCCCCCCCCCCCTCTCTAGTTCCTGCTCGGGGATCACCCTTGGGATCAGTCTTCCTGCTCTTCTCTGTAATTCCCCCAATGCACCCCCATCCCACCTGTAGTCCGGTGACTAGGGTTGTGCCTTCAGGTGAAGACCGATAGACAAGGGCTGTAATCTGAACTGTGGTCGATATCCAATTAACCGCCCTTTATACACCCCAGTCAATTGTCCTTTCCATGGAAGGAGAAATCGCGCGGGACATATAATGGGCGATGAGTTCGATATCGTCAGCCTTATACTATCAGCCAAAGTTTAAATTACCCCCAAGGAGAGGATAATAAATACCTAGTTTACCTAGTAAGCCTAGTTAAGTAACCGTTAACTTCTTCACAAACTCACAACCTCCACCACCTAGAAGGACAAGGGCAGCAGGCGCATGGGAACACCACCACCTCCAAGTTCCCCTCCAAGTCACACACCATCCTGACTTGGAAATATATCGGCCGTTTCTTCATTGTCACTGGGTCAAAATCCTGGAACTCCCTCCCTAACAGCACTGTGGGAGCACCTTCACCACACGGACTGCAGCGGTTCAAGAAGGCAGCTCACCACCACCTTCTCAAGGGACAACTAGGGATGGGCAATAAATGCTGGCCTTGCCAGCGACGCCCACATCCCAGGAAAGCATATTCTTAAAAAGTGCCGTGGGATGTTCTCCCACATCAAAGGCGCTATGTAAATGCAAATTGTTGTTATGTTTGGAAAGTGCTTTGTATATTAAAGGAATAGCAAACCCTGCACATAAAATCAAAAGGGAACCAAAGACACGACTGCAGACTTGTAACAGGAATCGTTCTCTTCTATTAGGAACAATCTGCACAAGGAAACAAGCTAATCCTAAACAGTGGTGGTTACACAGCCCAGTGATGCCACGCGCCTGTTCTGTTTAGAATGGAGCTTGGAGATGCTGATTGCCCACCCAGTAAACCCATAGCTCGCAAGTGGCCTCAATAGGAGTTTAATTGCTGTTCGGTGAGGCAAAGCTGAAGATTGTCGGGTGTTTGTAAATTTCTATGTCGGAAAAAGAACCCAGCGTGAATTTCACTTTTTTAAAATATATTTTTAATAGTTTGAAGTCTGATGGATACTGTCAAAACTTCGACATAAAGAGAGAGACAGAGAGAGATATAGACAGATTGACAGAGATGGACACATAGGTAGATAGAGAGAGATGGGTTGATAGATAGACTAAGACAGATAGACAGGCGGATGGATAGATGAATGGATAGATAGACAGGCACATAGACTAATAAATAGGGAGAGATAGATCGATGGATAGCCACCTACTTTGACATCTATTTGTTTATTCTGAGGGTATCACTGGGCTGGACTTGTCCCACACTGGGTTACATTAGGTGCTGTTACATACCGGCAAACAAGTTTGTCCCATGCCTTACCATGTTGGTGCACCAGAGCTGTGCCGACACAGTGTTAAGCCCAGGGTTCCTCCCCAGTTACCAATGCCAGTGTGAGCTGGTGCTGAGTGCGGGCAAACCAGGCATGCACACAACAAGGAAACGCAGGATTGGCTCAGTTGGTAACACTTAGCCCTCACATCCTCTGTCCGAAGGTCGTGGGTTCAAGTCCCACTCCAGGACCTGAGCCCACAATCTACGCTGACACCAGCAGTGAGGCAGCACCACATCATAAAAGATCCCACGGCCACTATTTCAAAGAAGAGCAGGGGGAGTTCTCCTCGGTGTCCTGGGCCAATATTTATCCCTCAGCCAACACCTAAAACATGATCGGGTCATTTATCACATTGCTGTTTGTGGGAGCTTGCTGTGCGCAAATTAGCTGCTGCGTTTCCCACATTACAACAGTGACCACACTTCAAATATTACTTCATTGGCTGCGATGTCCCATTGGCTTTGGGATGTCCCGAGGTCGTGAAAGGCGCTATATAGATGCGAGTTCTGTCTTTCTTTCAATGCGGTGACCTGCCAACACAAACACCTCTTAGCACTTTCCGCATTTGCCACCAAGGCATCTCTGTGCAGTGACCTCAGCACGGTGGGGGCAGATCCTGAAATAACCCACAGGGAGAGAGAGCGAGAGAGCGAGATCTTTGTGACTCTTCCTGGGAGGCATTCCCAGCCTTGCTTTTTAAGAATGTCACTATTTTTACACCTTTCATTAAAGGCTGCAGCTCATGCCAAGGGACAGCAGCCGGCCTTGCAAATATGGAAAGGCTCACAGCGGCTTTGCAGGAGTGACTTGCAAAAAAGCGGGTGGATAGCGTTGCTGGCGACAGGGGTGGGTGGGGGCGGGGAGAGGCAGGTAGCAGTCCTTCTGGGACGGTGTGGCCCGTGCCCCTCCCGAAAACTGTCTCACAAGTAAGTTTAAGGCACCCATTTTTGGACGGAATATTCTCTTTAAAAAATCTGTTCGTATATGCAGAAATATATGCTGACAGTCACCAGCTGACGCAGCACCACCCTGTGAGTAGAACGGTTATTCCTTCAGAGTGGCTGTTATCACCCGTGACTTCACAGACCATTTTTTCAAAATTTATTCGTTCGTGGGATGTGGGCGTCGCTGGCAAGGCCAGCATTTATCGCCCATCCCTAATTGCCCTTGAGAAGGTGGTGGTGGTGAGCCGCCTTCTTGAACCACTGCAGTCCGTGTGGTGAAGGTACTCTCACAGTATCGATACTACCGATAGATAGAGAGAGACAGAGAGAGAACATAAGAATAGGAGCAGGAGCAGGCCATTCAGCCCCTCGAGCCTGCTCCACCATTTAATAAGATATTGGCTGATCTTCGACGTCATCTCCACTTTCCCGCCCGGTCCCCAAATCCCTTGATTCCCCCAGTATCTCAGTCTTGAATATACTCAACGATTGAGCCTCCACAGCCCTCTGGGGCAGAAAATTCCAAAGATTCACCACCCTCTGAGTGAAGAAATTTCTCCTCATCTCAGTCCTAAATGGCCGACCCCTTATTCTGAGACTGTGATAGATAGATAGATAGGGATATATATATAGATATATATAGAAAAATATGGATAGATATAGACAGAGATAAATAGATAAATATAGAAATAGATACAGGGAGATAAATAGCTAGATGGAGATGGAGATATAAATATAGGAACCTAGGAAGATGATTCTAGATACAGAGATATAGACAGATAAATAAATACAGATAGACAGAGGTTAATTAATAGATAGAAGGATAGATTTAGATAATGAGGCATCATCTCGCTAAACAAATCTAAACAATACACATTATATTCTTGTATTATATTGTGTGTCAGCCTTGGCTCTGTGGGTAGCACCCTCGCCTGAGTCAGAAGGTTGCGGGTTCAAGTCTCACTCCAGGGACTTGAGCACAAAATCTAGGCTGACACTCCAGTGCAGTACTGAGGGAGCGCCGCACTGTCGGAGGGGCAGTAGCTGAGGGAGTGCTGCACTGTCGGAGGGGCAGTACTGAGGGAGCGCCGCACTGTCGGAGGGACAGTACTGAGGGAGCGCTGCACTGTCGGAGGGGCAGTACTGAGGGAGTGCCGCACTGTCGGAGGGGCAGTACTGAGGGAGCGCCGCACTGTCGGAGGGGCAGTACTGAGGGAGTGCTGCACTGTCGGAGGGGCAGTACTGAGGGAGTGCCGCACTGTCGGAGGGGCAGTACTGAGGGAGTGCTGCACTGTGGGAGGGGCAGTGCTGAGGGAGTGCTGCACTGTCGGAGGGGCAGTGCTGAGGGAGTGCTGCACTGTCGGAGGGACAGTACTGAGGGAGCGCTGCACTGTGGGAGGGGCAGTACTGAGGGAGCGCTGCACTGTCGGAGGGGCAGTACTGAGGGAGTGCCGCACTGTCGGAGGGGCAGTACTGAGGGAGTGCCGCACTGTCGGAGGGGCAGTACTGAGGGAGCGCCGCACTGTCGGAGGGGCAGTACTGAGGGAGTGCTGCACTGTGGGAGGGGCAGTGCTGAGGGAGTGCTGCACTGTCGGAGGGGCAGTACTGAGGGAGCGCCGCACTGTCGGAGGGACAGTACTGAGGGAGCGCTGCACTGTCAGGGGGCAGTACTGAGGGAGTGCCGCACTGTCGGAGGGGCAGTACTGAGGGAGCGCTGCACTGTGGGAGGGGCAGTGCTGAGGGATCGCCGCACTGTCGGAGGGGCAGTACTGAGGGAGCGCCGCACTGTCGGAGGGGCAGTACTGAGGGAGCGCTGCACTGTTGGAGGGGCAGTACTGAGGGACCGCTGCTCTGTCGGAGGGGCAGTACTGAGGGAGCGCCGCACTGTCGGAGGGACAGTACTGAGGGAGCGCTGCACTGTCGGAGGGGCAGTACTGAGGGAGCGCTGCACTGTCAGGGGGCAGTACTGAGGGAGTGCCGCACTGTCGGAGGGGCAGTACTGAGGGAGCGCTGCACTGTGGGAGGGGCAGTGCTGAGGGATCGCCGCACTGTCGGAGGGGCAGTACTGAGGGAGCGCCGCACTGTCGGAGGGGCAGTACTGAGGGAGCGCCACACTGTCGGAGGGGCAGTACTGAGGGAGCGCCGCACTGTCGGAGGGGCAGTACTGAGGGAGCGCCACACTGTCGGAGGGGCAGTACTGAGGGAGCGCCGCACTGTCGGAGGGACAGTACTGAGGGAGCGCTGCACTGTCGGAGGGGCAGTACTGAGGGAGCGCCGCACTGTCGGAGGGACAGTACTGAGGGAGCGCCGCACTGTCGGAGGGACAGTACTGAGGGAGTGCTGCACTGTCGGAGGGACAGTACTGAGGGAGCGCTGCACTGTTGGAGGGGCAGTACTGGAAGAACAGGGGAGTCCTGGCCAATATTTATCCCTCAACCAACACAACAAAAACAGATGATCTGGTCATTATCAGATTGCATTTGTGGGAGCTTGCTGTGCGTAAATTGGCTGCTGCGTTTCCTACATTACAACAGTGACTACACTTCAAAAAAGTACTTTATTGGCTGTAAAGTGCTTTGAGACATTGTGAAAGGCGCTGGAGAAAAGCAAGTCTTTTCTTGAATCACCGCCACTAGGAAAGAAAGAAAGAACAAACTTGCATTTCTATAGCGCCTGTCACAACCTCAGGACGTCCCAAAGCGCTTCACAGCCAATGAAGCACTTCTTTTTCTGAAGTGTAGTCGCTGTTATAATGTCGGGAACATGGCAGCAAGCTCGCACAATCAGCAATAGCACTCGGTATAAAGCGGTCCCAGTTGGTAAAGGCACACCTAGGGAAGTACCAGAAGGTCCCAGGTTCGACTCTGGCTCCGTCCTAAGTTCGCTGATCTTAGCCGATGCAGCATTTGTCTGCCTCAGCCTTGGAGTGCTTGGGCTAGGGAGAGACCGCTGGTCGGGGTTCCTGCTCCTAATCACTACCGCGCCATCCCTGCTGAACAGCGCCCATGTGCACTGTGCCTCTTGGCGGAACTGCACTGGTGCTGATGCCTTCCAAATAGTCCCCCAACACGCTCACCATCGAACTCACACACAGAGAATACCCACTGGGGCCAGGTTAGCCCAGGGCTAACCAGAGTCAGTGCCTTCAGGGCTTTAGTGGGTTATGGTCTTGGATTAGCAACCCTAAGGTCACGAGTTCAAATCCCACAACGGCTAATTGTGAAATTGATTTCAATAAAACTGGCGTGACCATGAAAGCTGTTGGATTGTCATAAAAACCCAAGTGATTCACTGATGCCCTTCAGAGAAGCGAGCTGGCCGTCCTTACCTAGCCTGGGCCGACAGGTGACAGGGTCCTGATGATGAAACTTATTTTCAAACATCCTGAGCTCAGAATCCACAGTTTCCAAACAATTAGGGGGTCGAATTGCCTTGGTCGTTACGGGTTGTGAAATCGTAAATAGGTTCCGACTGAATGCATTTACAATGCACACACACACAGCGGCCAGAACAAACATCTCCCGCATGCATCAGTTTCCTGCCAAGTCCAGGTACTCAAAGAGCTTTCTGATGGGTGTCCTCAGTGACAATCATTCATCACGTGGCATCTCACCCCCACCTTCAGGAACAGCTAACTGCTGCACACTGCGCACGAACGGAGAGAATGTAAATGTTCTGATGGAAGAGCCTCAACTGAAACATTAACCTGTCTTTTTCTCTTCCACTTGCCAACTGACTTGCTTGCATCTCCGGCATTTTCTATTCTCACTTCAGGCGATCATTATGCCCCTTTTTATCTGAACAATAACAGCTTGTATTTATACAGCGCCTTTAATGTAGTAAAACGTCCCAAGGCGCTTCACAGGAGCGTAAATCAGACAAAATTTAACACCGAGCCACATCAGGAGATATTAGGACAGGTGACCAAAAGCTGGGTCAAAGAGGTCGGTTTGAAGGAGAGTCTTAAAGGAGGAGAGCGAGCCGGAGAGGTTTAGGGAGGGAATTCCAGAGCTTAGGGTCCAGGCAGCTGAAGGCACGGCCGCCAATGGTGGAGTGATGGAAATCGGGGATGCTCAAGAGACCAGAATTGGAGGAGCGCAGAGATCGCGGAGGGTTGTGGGGCTGGAGGAGGTTACAGAGATCGGGAGGGGCGAGGCCATGGAGGGATTTGAAAACAAGGATGAGAATTTTAAAATCGAGGAGTTGCCGGACCGGGAGCCAATGTAGGTCAGCGAGCGGTGGGGGTGATGGGTGAACAGGACTTGGTGCGAGTTAGGACACGGGGAGCAGAGGTTTGGATGAGCTGATGTTTGCGGGGGTGGGGGGGGGGGGTATATACACACACATATCTGCTATCATTCATTCAAAGTGCTTTCTGGACATTTTTTATCCACCATTTATTTCTCAGTACCTGAAATTTCTATTGTCTAAAATAAGGGTTTAAACAACATAATTTTTTTTAATTACCTATTTCAGAACAATGTATTGAAGTTTTTCCATTGAATTATTCTGTGTGTGGGGGAGGGGTGGCGCAGCATTGTGAAACATCTCCACGATTCCTAGCTTTTCTTCAAATAATTTTGAAAAACAAAGAGGCAAATTTCAAAAGCTTTACTGAGGTGAATTTATATTGAATGTTTTTTTTAAAGAGGCTGTGTGTGTGAGACAAAAAAGTGCAAGTATATTATTGCACATGCTGCAACTTTTGTTAAGAAAGTAATTAAACTAAGAGAGATAAAGGTAGAGAGTGGTGTGTGAGAGAGAGAGAGGCTTCTATCAGAGACAGAGAGAGGAGAGAGGCTTATATCATAGAGAGAGAGAGAGAGAGAGGCTGGCATCAGAGACAGAGAGAGAGGCTGGTATCAGAGAGAGAGAGAGGCTGGCATCAGAGAGAGAGAGAGGCTGGCATCAGAGAGAGAGAGAGGCTGGCATCAGAGAGAGAGAGAGGCTGGCATCAGAGAGAGAGAGAGGCTGGTATCAGAGAGAGAGAGAGAGGCTTGTATCATAGAGAGAGAGAGAGAGAGAGGCTGGTATCAGAGAGAGAGAGAGGAGAGAGAGGCTTATATCATAGAGAGAGAGAGAGAGGCTTGTATCAGAGACAGAGAGAGAGAGAGAGAGAGAGAGACTGGTATCAGAGAGAGAGAGAGAGAGGCTGGTATCAGAGAGAGAGAGAGAGGCTTATATCATAGAGAGAGAGAGAGAGAGGCTTGTATCAGAGACAGAGAGAGGAGAGAGAGGCTTATATCATAGAGAGAGAGAGAGAGGCTTGTATCAGAGACAGAGAGAGAGAGAGAGAGAGAGAGACTGGTATCAGAGAGAGAGAGAGAGGCTTATATCATAGAGAGAGAGAGAGAGAGGCTTGTATCAGAGACAGAGAGAGGAGAGAGAGGCTTATATCATAGAGAGAGAGAGAGAGAGAGGCTTCTATCAGAGACAGAGAGAGAGAGAGGCTTATATCATAGAGAGAGAGAGAGAGAGAGGCTTGTATCAGAGACAGAGAGAGGAGAGAGAGAGGCTTATATCATAGAGAGAGAGAGAGAGAGAGGCTTGTATCAGAGACAGAGAGAGGAGAGAGAGGCTTATATCATAGAGAGAGAGAGAGAGAGAGGCTTGTATCAAAGACAGAGAAGAGAGAGAGAGAGAGAGAGACTGGTATCAGAGAGAGAGAGAGAGAGGCTTGTATCAGAGACAGAGAGAGAGAGAGAGAGAGAGACTGGTATCAGAGAGAGAGAGAGAGAGGCTGGTATCAGAGAGAGAGAGAGAGAGAGACTGGTATCAGAGAGGGATAGAGAGAGAGAGAGACTGGTATCAGAGAGAGAGAGAGAGAGAGAGGCTTATATCATAGAGAGAGAGAGAGAGAGAGAGGCTTGTATCAAAGACAGAGAGAGAGAGAGAGAGAGACTGGTATCAGAGAGAGAGAGAGAGACTGGTATCAGAGAGAGAGAGAGAGAGGCTGGTATCAGAGAGAGAGAGAGCGAGGCTGGTATCAGAGAGAGAGAGAGAGAGAGAGAGGCTGGTATCAGAGAGAGAGAGAGAGACTGGTATCAGAGAGAGAGAGAGAGAGAGAGGCTGGCATCAGAGAGAGAGAGAGAGAGAGGCTGGTATCAGAGAGAGAGAGAGAGAGACTGGTATCAGAGAGAGAGAGAGAGAGAGAAAGAGAGAGAGACTGGTATCAGAGAGGGATAGAGAGAGAGAGAGGCTGGTATCAGAGAGAGAGAGAGAGGCTGGTATCAGAGAGAGAGAGAGAGAGAGAGGCTGGTATCAGAGAGAGAGAGAGAGAGAGGCTGGTATCAGAGAGAGAGAGAGAGAGAGAGACTGGCATCAGAGAGAGAGAGAGAGGCTGGTATCAGAGAGAGAGACAGAGAGAGAGAGGCTGGTATCAGAGAGAAAGAGAGAGAGTCTGGTATCAGAGAGAGAGAGAGAGAGAGGCTGGTATCAGAGAGAGAGAGAGAGAGAGGCTGGCATCAGAGAGAGAGAGAGAGAGAGGCTGGCATCAGAGAGAGAGAGAGAGAGAGAGAGGCTGGCATCAGAGAGAGAGAGAGAGAGAGAGGCTGGTATCAGAGAGAGAGAGAGAGAGACTGGTATCAGAGAGAGAGAGAGAGAGAGAGAGAGACTGGTATCAGAGAGGGATAGAGAGAGAGGCTGGTATCAGAGAGAGAGAGAGAGAGGCTGGTATCAGAGAGAGAGAGAGAGAGAGAGGCTGGTATCAGACAGAGAGAGAGAGAGGCTGGTATCAGAGAGAGAGAGAGAGAGAGAGAGGCTGGTATCAGAGAGAGAGAGAGAGGCTGGTATCAGAGAGAGAGAGAGAGAGAGAGGCTGGTATCAGAGAGAGAGAGAGAGAGAGAGACTGGTATCAGAGAGAGAGAGAGAGAGAGAGAGAGAGGCTGGTATCGGAGAGAGAGAGAGAGAGAGAGAGGCTGGCATCAGAGAGAGAGAGAGAGAGAGGCTGGTATCAGAGAGAGAGAGAGAGAGAGGCTGACATCAGAGAGAGAGAGAGAGGCTGGCATCAGAGAGAGAGAGAGAGAGAGAGAGAGAGAGACTGGTATCAGAGCGAGAGAGAGGCTGGTATCAGAGAGAGAGAAAGAGAGACTGGTATCAGAGAGAGAGAGACTGGTATCAGAGAGAGAGAGAGACTGGTATCAGAGAGAGAGAGAGAGAGACTGGCATCAGAGAGAGAGAGAGAGAGAGACTGGTATCAGAGAGAGAGAGAGAGAGACTGGCATCAGAGAGAGAGAGAGAGAGAGAGAGAGAGAGAGACTGGCATCAGAGAGAGAGAGAGAGAGAGAGAGACTGGTATCAGAGAGAGAGAGAGAGAGAGAGAGAGGCTGGCATCAGAGAGAGAGAGAGACAGGCTGACATCAGAGAGAGAGAGAGAGAGAGACTGGTATCAGAGAGAGAGAGAGAGAGACTGGTATCAGAGAGAGAGAGACTGGCATCAGAGAGAGAGAGAGAGAGAGACTGGTATCAGAGAGCGAGAGAGAGAGAGAGAGAGGCTGGCATCAGAGAGAGAGAGAGAGAGAGAGAGAGACTGGTATCAGAGCGAGAGAGAAGAGAGACTGGTATCAGAGAGAGAGAGAGAGAGAGAGACTGGTATCAGAGCGAGAGAGAAGAGAGGCTGGCATCAGAGAGAGAGAGAGAGAGAGAGAGACTGGTATCAGAGCGAGAGAGAGGCTGGTATCAGAGAGAGAGAGAGAGAGAGAGAGAGAGAGACTGGTATCAGAGAGAGAGAGAGAGAGAGACTGGTATCAGAGCGAGAGAGAAGAGAGGCTGGTATCAGAGAGAGAGAGAGAGAGACTGGTATCAGAGAGAGAGAGAGAGAGAGAGAGAGAGAGACTGGTATCAGAGAGGGATAGAGAGAGAGAGAGGCTGGTATCAGAGAGGGAGAGAGAGAGGCTGGTATCAGAGAGAGAGAGAGAGAGAGGCTGGTATCAGAGAGAGAGAGAGAGAGAGAGAGAGGCTGGTATCAGAGAGAGAGAGAGAGAGTCTGGTATCAGAGAGAGAGAGAGAGAGAGAGAGAGAGGCTGGTATCAGAGAGAGAGAGAGAGAGAGAGGCTGGCATCAGAGAGAGAGAGAGAGAGAGAGAGGCTGGCATCAGAGAGAGAGAGAGAGAGAGAGAGGCTGGCATCAGAGAGAGAGAGAGAGAGGCTGGTATCAGAGAGAGAGAGAGAGACTGGTATCAGAGAGGGATAGAGAGAGAGAGAGGCTGGTATCAGAGAGAGAGAGAGAGAGAGGCTGGTATCAGAGAGAGAGAGAGAGAGAGAGGCTGGTATCAGACAGAGAGAGAGAGAGAGGCTGGTATCAGAGAGAGAGAGAGAGAGAGAGAGAGAGACTGGCATCAGAGAGAGAGAGAGAGAGGCTGGTATCAGAGAGAGAGAGAGAGAGAGAGAGACTGGTATCAGAGAGGGAGAGAGAGAGAGAGGCTGGTATCAGAGAGAGAGAGAGAGAGAGGCTGGTATCAGAGAGAGAGAGAGAGAGAGAGGCTGGTATCAGAGAGAGAGAGAGAGAGAGAGACTGGTATCAGAGAGAGAGAGAGAGAGAGAGAGAGAGAGAGAGAGGCTGGTATCAGAGAGAGAGAGGGAGAGAGAGGCTGGTATCAGAGAGAGAGAGAGAGAGAGAGAGAGAGAGAGGCTGGCATCAGAGAGAGAGAGAGAGAGAGAGAGAGAGACTGGTATCAGAGCGAGAGAGAGGCTGGTATCAGAGAGAGAAAGAAGAGAGGCTGGTATCAGAGAGAGAGAAAGAGAGACTGGTATCAGAGAGAGAGAGACTGGTATCAGAGAGAGAGAGAGAGACTGGTATCAGAGAGAGAGAGAGAGAGAGAGAGAGACTGGTATCAGAGAGAGAGAGAGAGAGAGAGAGAGACTGGTATCAGAGAGAGAGAGAGAAAGAGACTGGTATCAGAGAGAGAGAGAGAGAGACTGGCATCAGAGAGAGAGAGAGAGAGACTGGTATCAGAGAGAGAGAGAGAGAGAGAGAGAGGCTGGCATCAGAGAGAGAGAGAGGCTGACATCAGAGAGAGAGAGAGAGAGACTGGTATCAGAGAGAGAGAGACTGGTATCAGAGAGAGAGAGAGACTGGTATCAGAGAGAGAGAGAGAGAGAGAGAGAGAGAGACTGGTATCAGAGAGAGAGAGAGAGACTGGCATCAGAGAGAGAGAGAGAGAGAGAGAGACTGGTATCAGAGAGAGAGAGAGAGAGAGAGAGACTGGTATCAGAGAGCGAGAGAGAGAGAGAGAGAGGCTGGCATCAGAGAGAGAGAGAGAGAGAGAGAGACTGGTATCAGAGCGAGAGAGAGGCTGGTATCAGAGAGAGAGAGAGAGAGAGAGACTGGTATCAGAGCGAGAGAGAAGAGAGGCTGGTATCAGAGAGAGAGAAAGAGAGACTGGTATCAGAGAGAGAGAGAGAGAGAGAGACTGGTATCAGAGCGAGAGAGAGGCTGGTATCAGAGAGAGAGAGAGAGAGAGAGAGAGAGAGAGAGAGACTGGTATCAGAGAGAGAGAGAGAGAGAGAGAGACTGGTATCAGAGCGAGAGAGAAGAGAGGCTGGTATCAGAGAGTGAGCAAGAGAGAGAGAGAGGCTGGTATCAGAGAGAGAGAGAGAGAGAGAGAGAGAGACTGGTATCAGAGAGAGAGAGAGAAAGAGACTGGTATCAGAGAGAGAGAGAGAGAGACTGGCATCAGAGAGAGAGAGAGAGAGAGGCTGGTATCAGAGAGAGAGAGAGAGAGAGAGACTGGTATCAGAGCGAGAGAGAGGCTGGTATCAGAGAGAGAGAGAGAGAGAGAGAGACTGGTATCAGAGAGAGAGAGAAGAGAGGCTGGTATCAGAGAGAGAGAAAGAGAGACTGGTATCAGAGAGAGAGAGAGAGAGAGAGAGACTGGTATCAGAGAGAGAGAGAGAGAGAGAGAGACTGGTATCAGAGCGAGAGAGAGGCTGGTATCAGAGAGAGAGAGAGAGAGAGAGAGAGAGACTGGTATCAGAGAGAGAGAGAGAGAGAGAGAGAGAGGCTGGTATCAGAGCGAGAGAGAGGCTGGTATCAGAGAGAGAGAGAGAGAGAGACTGGTATCAGAGCGAGAGAGAAGAGAGGCTGGTATCAGAGAGAGAGAAAGAGAGAGGCTGGTATCAGAGAGAGAGAGAGAGAGAGAGAGACTGGTATCAGAGAGAGAGAGAGAGAGAGACTGGCATCAGAGAGAGAGAGAGAGAGAGAGAGAGAGACTGGCATCAGAGAGAGAGAGAGAGAGAGAGAGAGAGAGAGACTGGCATCAGAGAGAGAGAGAGAGAGGCTGGTATCAGAGAGAGAGAGAGAGAGAGAGAGACTGGTATCAGAGAGGGAGAGAGAGAGAGAGGCTGGTATCAGAGAGAGAGAGAGAGAGAGGCTGGTATCAGAGAGAGAGAGAGAGAGAGAGAGGCTGGTATCAGAGAGAGAGAGAGAGAGAGAGACTGGTATCAGAGAGAGAGAGAGAGAGAGAGAGAGAGAGAGGCTGGTATCAGAGAGAGAGAGGGAGAGAGAGGCTGGTATCAGAGAGAGAGAGAGAGAGAGAGAGAGAGAGAGAGAGGCTGGCATCAGAGAGAGAGAGAGAGAGAGAGAGAGAGACTGGTATCAGAGCGAGAGAGAGGCTGGTATCAGAGAGAGAAAGAAGAGAGGCTGGTATCAGAGAGAGAGAAAGAGAGACTGGTATCAGAGAGAGAGAGACTGGTATCAGAGAGAGAGAGAGAGACTGGTATCAGAGAGAGAGAGAGAGAGAGAGAGAGACTGGTATCAGAGAGAGAGAGAGAGAGAGAGAGACTGGTATCAGAGAGAGAGAGAGAAGAGACTGGTATCAGAGAGAGAGAGAGAGAGACTGGCATCAGAGAGAGAGAGAGAGAGACTGGTATCAGAGAGAGAGAGAGAGAGAGAGAGAGGCTGGCATCAGAGAGAGAGAGAGGCTGACATCAGAGAGAGAGAGAGAGAGACTGGTATCAGAGAGAGAGAGACTGGTATCAGAGAGAGAGAGAGACTGGTATCAGAGAGAGAGAGAGAGAGAGAGAGAGAGAGACTGGTATCAGAGAGAGAGAGAGAGACTGGCATCAGAGAGAGAGAGAGAGAGAGAGAGACTGGTATCAGAGAGAGAGAGAGAGAGAGAGAGACTGGTATCAGAGAGCGAGAGAGAGAGAGAGAGAGAGAGGCTGGCATCAGAGAGAGAGAGAGAGAGAGACTGGTATCAGAGCGAGAGAGAGGCTGGTATCAGAGAGAGAGAGAGAGAGAGAGAGACTGGTATCAGAGCGAGAGAGAAGAGAGGCTGGTATCAGAGAGAGAGAAAGAGAGACTGGTATCAGAGAGAGAGAGAGAGAGAGAGACTGGTATCAGAGCGAGAGAGAGGCTGGTATCAGAGAGAGAGAGAGAGAGAGAGAGAGAGAGAGAGAGACTGGTATCAGAGAGAGAGAGAGAGAGAGAGAGACTGGTATCAGAGCGAGAGAGAAGAGAGGCTGGTATCAGAGAGTGAGCAAGAGAGAGAGAGAGGCTGGTATCAGAGAGAGAGAGAGAGAGAGAGAGAGACTGGTATCAGAGAGAGAGAGAGAAAGAGACTGGTATCAGAGAGAGAGAGAGAGAGACTGGCATCAGAGAGAGAGAGAGAGAGAGGCTGGTATCAGAGAGAGAGAGAGAGAGAGAGACTGGTATCAGAGCGAGAGAGAGGCTGGTATCAGAGAGAGAGAGAGAGAGAGAGAGACTGGTATCAGAGAGAGAGAGAAGAGAGGCTGGTATCAGAGAGAGAGAAAGAGAGACTGGTATCAGAGAGAGAGAGAGAGAGAGAGAGACTGGTATCAGAGAGAGAGAGAGAGAGAGAGACTGGTATCAGAGCGAGAGAGAGGCTGGTATCAGAGAGAGAGAGAGAGAGAGAGAGAGAGAGACTGGTATCAGAGAGAGAGAGAGAGAGAGAGAGAGAGGCTGGTATCAGAGCGAGAGAGAGGCTGGTATCAGAGAGAGAGAGAGAGAGAGACTGGTATCAGAGCGAGAGAGAAGAGAGGCTGGTATCAGAGAGAGAGAAAGAGAGAGGCTGGTATCAGAGAGAGAGAGAGAGAGAGAGAGACTGGTATCAGAGAGAGAGAGAGAGAGAGACTGGCATCAGAGAGAGAGAGAGAGAGAGAGAGAGAGAGACTGGCATCAGAGAGAGAGAGAGAGAGAGAGAGAGAGAGAGAGACTGGCATCAGAGAGAGAGAGAGAGTGAGAGAGAGACTGGCATCAGAGAGAGAGAAAGAGACTGGTATCAGAGAGAGAGAGAGAGAGAGAGACTGGCATCAGAGAGAGAGAGAGAGAGAGAGAGAGAGAGACTGGCATCAGAGAGAGAGAGAGAGAGAGAGAGAGAGAGACTGGCATCAGAGAGAGAGAGAGAGAGACTGGCATCAGAGAGAGAGAGAGAGAGAGACTGGCATCAGAGAGAGAGAGAGAGAGAGAGAGAGAGAGACTGGCATCAGAGAGAGAGAGAGAGAGAGAGAGAGACTGGCATCAGAGAGAGAGAGAGAGAGGCTGGCATCAGAGAGAGAGAGAGAGAGAGAGAGAGAGAGACTGGCATCAGAGAGAGAGAGAGAGAGAGACTGGCATCAGAGAGAGAGAGAGAGAGGGAGAGAGAGAGAGACTGGTATCAGAGAGAGAGAGAGAGAGACTGGTATCAGAGAAAGAGAGAGAGAGAGAGACTGGTATCAGAGAAAGAGAGAGAGAGAGACAGAGAAAGAGAGAGAGAGACTGGTATGAGAGAGAGAGAGAGAGACTGGTATCAGAGAAAGAGAGAGAGAGAGAGAGACAGAGAAAGAGAGAGAGAGACTGGTATCAGAGAGAGAGACAGACTGGTATCAGAGAGAGAGAGAGACTGGTATCTGAGAGAGAGAGAGAGAGACTGGCATCAGAGAGAGAGAGAGAGAGAGACAGAGAAAGAGAGAGAGAGAGAGACAGAGAAAGAGAGAGAGAGAGAGACTGGTATCAGAGAGAGAGACTGGTATCAGAGAGAGAGAGAGAGAGAGAGAGAGAGAGAGAAACTGGCATCAAAGAGAGAGAGGCTGTATGAGAGAGAGAGAGAGAGAGGCTGGCATCAGAGAGAGAGAGAGAGAGAGGCTGGTATGAGAGAGAGAGAGAGAGAGAGAGAGGCTGGTATCAGAGAGAGAGGGGCTGGCTTCAGAGAGAGAGGGAGAGAGAGGCTGGAATCAAAGAGAGAGAGGCTGTATCAGAGAGAGAGAGAGAGGCTGGTATGATATAGAGAGAGAGAGAGAGAGAGAGACTGGTATCAGAGAGAGAGAGGCTGTATCAGAGAGAGAGAGAGAAAGAGGCTGGTATCAGAGAGAGAGAGAGAGAGAGACTGGTGTCAGAGAGAGAGAGAAAGAGAGGCTGTATCAGAGAGAGAGAGAGGCTGGTATCAGAGAGAGAGAGAGAGAGAGAAGAGAGAGGCTGGCATCAGAGAGAGAGAGAGAGGCTGTATCAGAGAGAGAGAGAGAGAGAGGCTGGCTTCAGAGAGAGAGAGAGAGAGAGAGAGGCTGGCTTCAGAGAGAGAGAGAGAGAGGCTGGTATCAGAGAGAGAGAGAGAGAGAGAGAGGCTGGTATCAGACCTCTAGCCTTGCATATCTCTTAATGTCTCTTAATGTCTCTTCATCTCCTCCTTTGTTCCTTTATCCCCTCCCCCTTTTCCCAGCTTTACCCTGGCCTTAAATCTATTTGATTTCCAGCTCTTCCCAGTTCTGATGAAAGGTCATCGACCTGAAACGTCAACTCTCTTTCTCTCTCTACGGATGCTGCCTGGCCTGTTGAGTTTTTCCAGCGTTTTCTGTTGTTATTTCAGAGAGAGAGAGGCTGGCTTCAGAGAGAGAGAGAGAGAGAGGCTGGCTTCAGAGAGAGAGAGAGAGAGAGAGAGAGGCTGGCTTCAGAGAGAGAGAGAGAGAGAGAGAGGCTGGCTTCAGAGAGAGAGAGAGAGAGAGAGGCTGGCTTCAGAGAGAGAGAGAGAGAGAGAGGCTGGTATCAGAGAGAGTGTGAGAGAGAGAGAGAGAGGCTGGAATCAGAGAGAGAGAGAGAGAGAGAGAGAGAGAGAGAGAGAGGCTGGCATCAGAGAGAGAGAGAGAGAGAGAGAGAGTGAGAGAGACTGGTATCAGAGAGAGAGAGAGAGAGAGAGAGGCTGGCATCAGAGAGAGAGAGAGAGAGAGAGTGAGAGAGACTGGTATCAGAGAGAGAGAGAGGCTGGTATCAGAGAGAGAGAGAGAGTCAGGAATAGAGAGAAAGGTAGGCTGGCAAGTTTGTTTTTACCTCATTCTAATTTGATTTTTTTAATATGTTGAAATGTAAAGGAAACAAAGCCTCTGAGGGCAAAGATAGAAAAGGAATGTAGGAGGGGGAGGCGAGGAGGAAAACCGGTTGGGGGTCAGGGGGCTGCTTTGGGGGCAGGGAGTGGGGCATTGTGGATGGTGGGTGAGTGGCAGCAGATCAAGCGGAGAGAATAATGGGGAAAGGTAGGGGTAGTGAGGGGAGTGGTAGGAAGGGAAATGGGTAGTGGGAAGGTGAAGGGGTAGGGTATGAAATGGGTATCGGGGGTGAGGCCAGCATGAATGATTGGGGGTGATAGGCATCAGAGAGAGCATTCTGTGCTGTATAACTCTATGACTCTATGACAGCGCGCTGCAGAGGGACGCATTTCTCCAGCAACCCATCCCAAATGGATCCTGCAGCTTATTAGGTGTCAGCCGTGGCTCAGTGGGTCGCACTCTCACCTCTGTGTCAGAAGGTTGTGGCTTCAAATCTCACTCCACAGATTGGAGCACAAAATCCAGGCCGACACTCCCAGTACTGAGGGAGCGCTGCACTGTCGGAGGGGCAGTACTGAGGGAGCGCTGCACTGTCGGAGGGGCAGTACTGAGGGAGCGCTGCACTGTCGGAGGGGCAGTACTGAGGGAGTGCTGCACTGTCAGAGGGACAGTACTGAGGGAGTGCCGCACTGTCGGAGGGGCAGTACTGAGGGAGCGCTGCACTGTCGGAGGGGCAGTACTGAGGGAGCGCTGCACTGTCGGAGGGGCAGTACTGAGGGAGTGCTGCACTGTCGGAGGTGCAGTACTGAGGGAGCGCTGCACTGTCGGAGGGGCAGTACTGAGGGAGTGCTGCACTGTCAGAGGGACAGTACTGAGGGAGCGCTGCACTGTCGGAGGGGCAGTACTGAGGGAGTGCTGCGCTGTCGGAGGGGCAGTACTGAGGGAGCGCTGCACTGTCGGAGGGTCAGTACTGAGGGTGTGCTGCACTGTCGGAGAGGCAGTACTGAGGGAGCGCTACACTGTCGGAGGTGCAGTACTGAGGGAGCGCTGCACTGTCGGAGGGGCAGTACTGAGGGAGTGCTGCACTGTCAGAGGGACAGTACTGAGGGAGCGCTGCACTGTCGGAGGGGCAGTACTGAGGGAGTGCTGCGCTGTCGGAGGGGCAGTACTGAGGGAGCGCTGCACTGTCGGAGGGTCAGTACTGAGGGTGTGCTGCACTGTTGGAGGGTCAGTACTGAGGGAGCGCCGCAATGTCGGAGGTGCCGCCTTTGGATGAGACGTTAAACCGAGGCCCCGTCTGCTCTCTCAGGTGGGTGTAAAAGATCCCACGGCCACTATTTCGAAGAAGAGCAGGGGAGTTCTCCCCAGTGTCCTGGGGCCAATATTTATCCCTCAATCAACATCACTAAAACAGATGATCTGGTTATTATCACATTGCTGTTTGTGGGAGCTTGCTGTGCGTAAACTGGCTGCCGCGTTTCCTACATTACAACAGTGACCGCACTCCAAAAAAGTAACAAATTGACTGTAAAGCGCTTTGGGACGTCCTGAGGATATGAAAGGCGCTGTAGAAATGCAAGTCTTTCTTTCATTGAATAAGTCCAATTAGAATAAATGACTTGTGTAATAAATGATGAGAAAAGTTCTTTAACGTGTTACGTCTAACACGCCTGCTGTGAAGTTAAGTTTGATGTTATCACAGCTGATACAAAGAATACTGTAGATTTAATCAGCAGACACTCTCCTGCTCTCTCCCCTTGCCCATATTATGCTCACGTTAAACCCGATTGGATTAGATTAATTAGATTAAGTTTCCAGTTAAAAGGGAGTTTAAAGAAAGACACTTTTTAATAAATTGCTGACCAACTTTTCCCCTTTTTGCAGTCACAGATGATTTGTTTTAAACCACGATTGATTGTTAATTCACGTTGTATATTCTTTAAGCAACTTCAGCCTATATAATTATAACCACGTGTAATGTGTGCAGAACTCCGCACTAAATCATCCGCCAGCTCAATGCTTGTCCTGTCCGTTTGCAAATGACGCTCTTAAAACAATGTCCTTTAAATAGAACCGCTGCCACTGTTCCTATGAATCTGCCGGCAGATCGGAGATTAACTGGAAGAGGCTGGCTAATATTGATCGGATCCCTTTATAGATCAGCAGGCTTTGCCCCCCACTCCCACTCCGCATTCTTAAACGCATCAGTTTTCACACAAATAAAAAGCCCAAAGTAAATCTTTCGCGCTCCCGCCACATTATTTTTACACGCCGGAAGCACATATCGGGAATTCAGGCATTTCCCTCACGCCCGGGATTTTCAGAGCGTTAACCGGGAAACGCTAAATGCCGAGAAGATTTCCCTCCTCGTTGCAGCAACGTTGCTTTTCTTTCCACCCCCCACCCCCACCCCCTTCATTCTTTCTTCCCAGTTATTTTATTTTATCTTTCTTTCTCTCCCACCTCCGGGCAAACTCGCTATCCGCAGGTTCTAGCCGTGCCCACGTATGGTGCCCGTCTGCCCGCCTACATAACAACCGTCACCTCACATTCAAGGCAATTCCACCGGCGAATCGCTTCGCGACGCTCCCGAGAGTGTCTGACGGCGCGGTATAAACGCTGCGCTCAAACCTTTCTCCAGCGAAAGAAGTGGAGTTAAATCTCCTATTAGAAGCTCCTATTAGAATAAGGAGGAACTTTAAGCTTACTTTACAAAAAGTTTAAAATGGGCTTAAAAGTTGAAGGGGGCTTCATTAAAAGAGGACAGTTAAGGTGCAACATCAGAAAGGGCACTGTCACTTTAAATAACACTACCTCCCTTAAAAATGCCCCAATAGCCCAGATTATTATAAATGATAATAAAGTATATCGTGCACTTACCTGGGCTTGGAAGCTCAGTAACAGGAACTGTAGGCATCTATCACAGAAATAATGGCAAAATCAGATATAAATATTACAAATCTGACCATATTTTACAAATTGCTTTCTATTATAAAATCATATTTAAGTTACTGCAGAACTGCAAATTGCAAATGCGTCTTGAAATGAAAGCAGAAGCGCTTACAGATAAATGTACCGAGACCCTAACGGATGCATCGCTGATGCTCTGCTCTATTTGCTGCTCTCAGTGACTCCTGGAGCCCAAGGTTTGGCAGCCTGCCTTTTTTTTTCTTGTTTCGTGTCCGCCGGCAGTAATTCGACAGAGGCCCGGGTCGGGGGGGCGGGTGGAGGAACCCTGCGCCTTTAATGCAGCCTGCGACCCACTCAGCAATGTCCAGCAATGGGCTCAAGCAATGGGAATTAAATGCTTCCCCCCCCCCACCCACCACCCCTCCCCTCCTCCTGTTGCAACAAAGCGGAAGGGTGCAAATGCCAAATATATATAAATTGGAAAAAAGAATTCGTTGCACTTTCTTCTAATCTTCAAGCCGAATCTCCCAACATCAACGGTGCATTTTATTAGGGTCTTGCCCTGGCTTTGCACACTGTCTCGCCGTTATTTGTGGGCTCCTGGAGGGAATCAAGCTGCATTCTCATCTTGCCCACGGTGACAAATGTCAGAGGGAGTCCCGAGTCTTTGAATAGAAAGTTCTTTTTTTAAGCTGTCCAGATTTGCGCCTCTTCTTGCACTTAGTCCATTGGTGAGAGTGAGAGAGAGAGAGAGATTGACGAACGCGTCCCTCAGGCTGGCAAGGGATGGTTTGAAGAGAGAGCTTGGAGGGACTGGAGGGATAGAGTGCGAGAGAGAGAGAGGGAGGGAGGGCTGGATGGGGGAGGTGGACACCAGGGAGATACAGTCTCTCTCTCTCTCTCTCTGTCTCTGTCACTTGTTGAATTAAAAGCCTCTTGGCTACTGGCTCCTGTGGTGGGTTAATGACTTGTCCTGATACCAATCCACTGAGAACAGCCCTCAGTAAACACTTGCCAAATGCCAGGCAATCGAGTCCTCCTTTTATCCATTTCACTCAAGTTATCACAACACTGAAATTCATTAACAGTGTTAAGTAGAGTTCGCCTTGAACCGTCAGCACTGGCATTTCTGAATCGTGTGGTCGATGGTGAATCAAATGAAGTAGACGCAATCTTCGGGTCTCAATGGATTAAATGCCCCCCTTTTTAGTTTACCCCCATTATCATCCTCCGTTCCTCCTTGTCTCTTCACACAGACTGAACCCTTCAGTGCAAAAAACCTCTCGGTGCTCTTTCTGATACCGAGCTGGCTCTCCGATCCCAGGTGGACGTGAAAGATCCCAAGGCTCTATTTCGAAGGAGACCAGGGGGGAGTTCTCCCCGGTGTCCTGGGGCCCAATATTTATCCCTCGACCAACATCACTAAAACAGATCAATATCACATTGCAGTTTGTGGGAGCTTGCTGTGCGCAAATTGGCAGCCGCGTTTCCGACATTGCAACAGTGACTACACTCCAAAAAAAGTACTTCATTGGCTGTAAAGCGTTTGAAACGTCGGGAAGTCGTACAAGGCACCCTCAAACACAAGTTCTTTCCTCCTTGGTAATAGCGGACAAACACTGAATGCATTTGTAGGATATTCCTCTGCCCACTAGAGATACCTTAACCCCTTCATTTTAAATGGCTTAATATCGCCACCAGAGTGGGGCAGGGCGAGGTCATGGAGGCGATCTGAAATGAAGGATAAGAGTTTCGAAGTGAGCTGCTTGGGGGCACAGGGAGCCAATGGTCTGTCCTCCCTCACCTCCATGCGCTGGACCCTACCAGGGGGGGTCGGCCAGTCCTGTGGGAGCATCTGGACCATTTCTATAACCTGGACCCCGAAATACAGGTGGGTTCAGGCCGTTGCGGGTGGAGCGCACTTCGGATGACTTTGAGGCATAAGGGCTTCAAAAAAAAAATCAGTCCTGTTATCCTGTGGAAGGTTTCATTTATTACCTGACCTGAGGTCGGAAGAAATGTGAAGTTGCCCCGAGATCGCTGTCTGAGCCAAGAACGCTAGACGATGCGATAGGGTTCATTTTTCAAATTTGTGGGTGTCGCTGGCAAGGCCGGCATTTATATTACCCATCCCTAGTTGCCCTGAGAAGGTGGTTGTGGGCCTTGTTCTTCAACTTGATAACATTTGCTTTACAAATTATGAAGGGTTTTGATGGAGTAAATAAGGAGAAACTGTTTCCAGTGGCAGGAGGGTCGGTAACCAGAGGACACAGATTGAAGATAATCGGCAAAAGAACCAGAGGGGAGATGAGGAGAATGTTTTTATGCAGCGAGTTGTTGTGATCTGGAACGCGCTGCCTGAAAGGGCGGTGGAAGCAGATTCAATAGTAACTTTCAAAAGGGGAAATGGATAAATACTTGAAAAGGAGAAATTTGCAGGGCTGTGGGCAACGTTCCCCGTAAGCCGCGCTGCCTCACGCGTGGCCTGCCTCCCCCAATGCGCGGCCCATTCAAATTTTTGCGCATGCGCGGTAGCTACAGTGGAAAAACCGTCGAGCGGCCTGCACGGGACCTTGCAGGTGCGCGGCCTTGCAGCTTAGCGGAAACATTGGCTACGGGGAAAGAGCAGAGGGAGTGGGATTAATTGGAGAGCTCTTTCAAAGAACCGGCACAAGCACGATGGGCCGAATGGCCTCCTTCTGTGCGGTGTGATTCTATGAACTGGTTTGCTAGGCCAGTTTCAGAGAGGGGCTTAGTCGTCAACCACTCTCTCTTAGGCAGTCCCTCGGAACCGAGGACGACTTGCTTCCACACTAGAAATGAGTTCTCAGGTGACTGATGAGTCCAATGCGGGACCTACAGTCTCTGTCACAGGTGGGGCAGACGGGGGTTGAAGGGGCGGGTGGGTGGGGTGCTTGGGTTGACGTGCGCTCTTTCCGTAGTTTGCGCTTGGCTTCCGCTTGCTCCCGGCGAAGAGACTCGAGGTGTTCGGCGCCTTTCTGGATGCTTCTCCTCCACTTTGTACGGTCTTGGGCCAGGGATTCCCAGGTGTCGGTGGGAATGTTGCATTTTTTCAAGGAGGCTTTGAGGGTGTCCTTGAAGCGTTTCCTCTGCCCACCTGGGGCTCTCCTGCCGTGTCGGAGCTCTGAGTAGAGCGCTTGCTATGGGAATCTCGTATCGGGCATGCGGACGATGTGGCCCGTCCATTGGAGCTGATCGAGCGTGATAGTGCGGGACTGCAGTTACGAGCAGGCCAGACCAGGTAGGGGTGGTTGGTCGATTCCCTTCCCTGAAGGATATCAGTGAAAGCGGTTGGGTTTGGAGGACAGCAGCTTTCACGGTCTCTCCTGGTGCCAGTTCGAAACAGTAGACACGACGAGCTTTCAAAAGCCATGGGAAGTCTCTCCAGGTCACACACCATCAATACACAGCTACACTGTAAATACATGAAGAAACCTCAACGCACAGCAACAATAGCCATCCACTAATGACCGCTAGACTGTGTTTACTCACCATTATTATGCAGTAGCTCCTAAGAGCAGGCACACAAAACATTTGTAACAAGCCTCATTCATTTCTTCTTATCAGCTTAAGTAATGCGAAATAACATCAAACTGCACCAAAGGGGGCGAGAGTGTTAAAAATCAACTGCTTGGCTAATAACACAATTAAGAGTAATCGCATAAACTTCTCCTTCCAGCCTAAGAGCAAACCAGCTGAATGAAAAAGAAACCTTTTTATTATATATTAGAGGCAGAGGGGAGGAGGTGGGGAGGGTTTGATGTGCTGGTACAGGATGGGCCCTGTACTGACCATCGGGGTCCCAATCCACATTCACACAAAGACAGAGCTCCTCTCCAGCCCTGCTTTAAAAAAAATCAAACCAGCGCAAAGAATTACACGACTAAATGAAACTTTCCTTTTTTTTTCCGCTTATGTAACGCCGTTTGTAGTGGGAAAGGGACAACTAACAGGAGTGGACCAAGAGTTTGTTCAGAGTGAGTGGCAGCTTCCTCTCCCTGAGGGACACCAGTTGGGCTTTTACAACAATCTGGCTGCTTCCACGGTCATTTTCTGTTGCTAGCCCACATGTTGCCCGATTTATTGGAGCCCTACTGTATCAATACAGTTGCTTCAGTTCCACCCTATGTAAACTAGAGCTCATCCAATTCTCTGCTGCCCCCGTGTCCTAACTCGCACCAAGTCCCGTTCACCCATCACCCCCTGCTGACCTACATTGGCTCCCGGTTAAGCAACGCCTCGATTTTAAAATTCTCATCCTTGTGTTCAAATCCCTCCATGGCCTCGCCCCCTCCCTATCGCTGTAACCTCCTCCAGCCCTACAACCCTCCAAGATCTCTGTGCTCCTCTAAACCTGGCCTCTTGAGCCCCGATTTTAATCGCTCCACCATTGGCGGCCGTGCCTTCAGCTGCCTGGGCCCTAAGCTCTGGAATTCCCTCCCTAAACCTCTCCGCCTCTCTCTCCTCCTTTAAGACGCTCCTTAAAACCTCCCTCTTTGACCAAGCTTTTGATCACCTGTCCGAATATCTCCTCATGTGGCTCGGTGTCAAATTTCATTTCATAATCGCTCCTGTGAAGCACCTTGGGACGTTTTACTATGTTAAAGGTGCTATATAAATACAAGTTGTTATTGTTCAGTGTCCTACAGTAGCCAGCAGACTGTGCCTGTAAGATAACTCATTCAAAACTACAGTGAGAGTGTTTCTGTAATATGGTGAGTCAAATAAAGAACTTGCATTTTACAGCGCCTTTCATGACTTCAGGACATCCCAAAGTGCTTTACAGCCAATGAAGTACTTTTTGAAGTGTAGTCACTGTTGTAATGTAGGAAACGCAGCAGCCAATTTGCGCACAGCAAGCTCCCACAAACAGCAATGTGATAATGACCAGATAATCTGTTTTAGTGATGTTGGTTGAGGGATAAATATTGGCCCAGGACACCGGGGAGAACTCCCCTGCTCTCCTTCCAATAGTGGCCGTGGGATCTTTTACGTCCACCTGAGAGGGCAGACGGGGCCTCGGTTTAACGTCTCATCCTGAAAGGTGGCACTGGGAGTGTTAACCTAGATTTTGTGCTCAAGTCTCTGGAGTGGGGCTTGAACCCACACCTTCTAACTCGGAGGGGAGAGTGCGACTCACTGAGCCACGGCTGACACTGTCACCTGCCATTTATATTGTTTGACAGAGTCAGGGTGCTGTTAGACGAAAGAAGGAACTTGTATTTATACAGCACCTTTCATGACCTCAGGCGAGCAGGAGAACTCCTCTGCTCTTCTTCGAAATAGTGGCCGTGGGATCTTTTACGTCCACCCGAGAGCAGATGGGGCCTCGGTTTAACGTCGCAAGGTCTGTTGGCATCTCTGAGAAACTGTGCTTGCATTGGATGCAGCTGCTCAATGATTCTCATTATGGGTCGAGCGTGGCGTTGGGGACCCAACTGTGGGTTTGGAGCCAGGGAGATGTCACCGCCATCCCAATGGCGCTGAAAGCAGTAGAATGAAGATCAGGCGGGTTCTATAAAGGGCGTGGGATCGGACCCATCAGGTTACCAAACTAAGCGGCAAAAACGTTGTCTTCTTGGTTTAAGAATTAAATCTCCATGGCAACTCAAGTTGCAAAATGAGTATCTTCCAATTTGTTAAGTGGATAATTTTCAAAGTGAATTTGACACTTGCCTCCACTCTTGCTCACTGGTAGTCTGGGATCTGGAGAATGGTTTTTATGCCCAGCTGCAATTCTAGCCTGTTCCTTTACTACTTTAAAGGCGCTATATAAATGCAAGTTGTTGTTGTTCAGTGTCCTGCAGTAGCCATCCCTTCTGCCTTTGAGTTTAGAAGATTAAGGGGTGATCTAATCGCGGTGTTTAAGACGATTAAAGGATTCGATAGGGTAGATAGAGAGAAACTATTTCTCTGGTGGGGGGAGTCCAGAACAAGGAGGCATAACCTTAAAATTAGAGCCAGGCCGTTCAGGGGTGATGTCAGGAAGCACTTCTTCACACAAAGGGTAGTGGAAATCTGGAACTCTCTCCCTCAAAAAGCTGTTGAGGCTGGGGGTCAATTGAAAATTTCAAAATTGGGATTGATAGATTTTTGTTGGGTGAGGGTAATAAGGGTTACGGAACCAAGGCGGGTAGATGGAGTTAAGACACACATGATCTAATTGAATGGCGGAACAGGTTCGAGGGGCTGGATGGCTTCCTCCTGTTCCTGTGTTCCTATGCTCTAAATAATTAGAGCTATTTATCAACATCTGAGGTCAGCGAGAGCAATTGTAGCTGTAAATTTAAGCCTTCAGGTTAATGACTGGTGTTCTTTATCTATTCTTTTAAAGACTGTTTTCCATCTATGGTGAAGTTTCATGCCTGGGATCTTCCATGGCATTGCACACGGTAAGTCTGGTAATTAATTTTACAAGGACAGGCGTTTTATACCATGTATTATTCTGCTGCTACAGTGAGGCTGTAACTAGGGATGGGCAATAAATGCCAGCCTTGCCAGCGACACCCACATCCCGAGAATGCGTAATAACCCATGGTTCTCTGACACCTCACACCAGTGACCACTCTTCATTCTAGATAGCAAGCGTTCGTGCCTGTTTGACTTCGGGAGCCATCACAGCCGGCCCAACCCTGCCCTCGCCTAGCACACACTTTCAGCAGAGGTTACTAACCACCATCAGAAGCAGCGGTCCTGGTTGGGTTTTACCCATTCTAGCCTATGTGGCCAAGTGTAGTAGCCCACTGCCATGTCACCTGAGATTGGCACAGCCTAGGAATGAAAGCTGAGACCCTCCTGGTCTATACAGCTGAGTACCTTAACGCCCAGTGCATTTACCATGGAGCCACGGAGGGGCCTAAGCTTTGCACATTTTTCCAAACGTTGTACCTCTGATATCAAACATCCATCGAGGTACGCACCATGAAGTCAGGATTAGGAGCAGTTTCGCCGTGTGAATCGAATATGCTGTTGGCTCTGTGCCATTAACTCACCTCTGCCCTACTCTCTTGTGCTCCCTGCCTAAACCCCTCAGGTTTACCACTCCCCCCCCACCCAACTACCATTTCTAAAAGCTTCCTCCAAACCCATTGTTCCTCCCATGCTTTCAGCCATCTCTCCTAACACTCCTCAACATCTGCCACTTCTCTATGAAGCAGCAGGGGACTAGGATAGAGGCCATCTATAAATGCGAGTTCGTGCTGCTTACCAGGTGCTGTTGTTGCTGTTCATGTTATTGATGCTGTTGCAGATGTTGATGTGGCAGATGTTGCCGTGGCAGATGTTGATGTTGCAGGTGTTGATGTTGCAGATGTTGATGTGGCAGATGTTGATGTGGCAGATGTTGCTGTGGCAGATGTTGATGTGGCTGATGTTGATGTGGCTGATGTTGATGTGGCTGTTGCTCCTGTTGATGAAGTCACTGTAACCGTTCAGCTTCTATTATCACCAAGAAAAGTTCATCTTTTTAATCAAAGACCAAGAATAAGTGACACACACAAACCTCCCCTTTGATCCAATATCACTTTACACGACCTGCCCTGCCCTGGGATCATCCATTCTTTAGCACTTGAAGTCTCTCATTCACCTGGTCAGTCATGGAGACAGGGCCTTGTGTCCATCTGCAGTCTCACAAGGGGCCAAGATGAGAAATGGCTGTGGACTTTTGCAGCCAGGTAATGACTGTCTCATAGGGTCAGGTCACAGGGCTTACCAGAAATTCCACAGGTATGGCTTAAGGATCCAGAGGAAATGACCTTACGTTACCTTCTGCTAAGTCCTGATGCTTAATTTCTTCCTGTTTTAATTGGTGGGTGGAGTTGGGTGGGGGGGGTGGAGTTTGGGATGGGTCTCGTACCAGATGCATTCAAGATTCCAGTGCATCAATCCAAATCTACACCACGCTGATTCCTGTTTTCTTTTACCGTCAACAGAATAAACTGACATTTGTTGACACCAAGGCTTCAACCAGCAACCTCCCTGCAACCTCTCCCTTTCTTCCATCCCCTCCAGACCTCTGTCATCTTAAGCAGCCCCTCCGCCTCTCCCTCCTCCTTCTCATCTTTTTGACTGAGCTTTTTTGGGCTACCTCTCCTAACACTGCCATCTTCTGTGAAGCACCTTAGGACGTTTCCTATGTTAGAGGCACAATATAAATGCGAGAAAAGAAAGAAAGAACTTGCATTTCTACAGCGCCTTTCACAACCTCAGGATGTCCCAAAGCGCTTCACAGCCAATGAAGTACCTTTGAAGTGTAGTCGCTGTGGTAATGTAGAAGCACAGCAGCCAACTTGAACACAGCAAGATCCCACAAACAGCAATGTGATAATGACCAGATAATCTGTTTTAATGATGTTGGTTGAGGGATAAATATTGTCCAGGACACCAGGGAGAACTCCCCTGCTCTTTTTCGAAATAGTGGCCGTGGAATCTTTTACATCCACCTGAGAGAGCAGCCGGGGCCTCGGATAGCGTCTCATCTGAAAGACGGCACCTCCGACAGTGCGGCGCTCCCTCAGCACTGCACTGGGAGTGTCAGCCTGGATTTTTGTGCGCAAGTCTCTGGAGTGGGGACTTGAACCCGCGACCTTCTGACTCAGGTGAGAGTGCTGCCCACTGAGCCACGGGCTAACACTTCACATGAGAAGTCAGATCTTCAGTCCTTAGCTATGATATTAACTGTGAGACTCCAGCACTATAGAAAGCTGTCTTTCATTCTTGAGGTGCAACAGTGCCAGAGAGATTTTATGGAAATAAGGTTTTGTTTCAAATCTTCCCTCCCTTTTGATGGTCTATGAGGTGATTTTGCTCCCTCCCTCCCTTCCCCCACACCATGCAGAACTCACCCTTGCACTTTGACCCAGAAGGTGAAAATCCAACCTCAGTTCCAGGTCCGAGAGGTCTGAGGTTAGCTGTTAGCGGCCATCAGCTAAAAGGTCTTCTGACCACTGTCTAAAACAAACCAGGCCTGATGATGGTGGCTGAGCCCATCCTCTTGTTGCCCAGGTAGAAGTTACGCTGCGACTGTACAAAGCCCTGGTTAGACCAGACCTGGAGCACTGTGAGCAGTTCTGGGCACCACACCTTAGGAAGGATACATTGGCCTTGGAGGGAGTGCAGCGTAGGTTTACCAGAATGATACCCGGACTTCAAGGGTTAAATTACGAGGAGAGATTACACAAACTAGGGTTGTATTCCCTGGAATTTAGAAGGTTAAGGGGTGATCTGATCGAAGTTTTCAGGATATTAAGGGGAACAGATAGGGTAGATAGAGAGAAACTATTTCCGCTGGTTGGGGAGTCTAGGACTAGGGGGCAGAGTCTAAAAATTAGAGCCAGACCTTTCAGGAGTGAAGTTAGGAAACACTTCTATACACAAAGGGTGGTAGAAGTTTGGAACTCTCTTCCACAAATGGCAATCGATGCGAGATCAATTGTTAATTTTAAATCTGAGATTGATAGATTTTTGTTAACCAAAAGATATGGGGCGAGTATATGGAGTTCGGTCACAGATTAGCCTTGATCTCATTGAATGGCAGAACAGGCTCAAGGGGCTGAATGGCCTCTTCCTGTTCCTATGCCCCTTCCTCAGATCCTCCAATGGGAGAGGGGTCGGGTGCAGAGCCTGTAGGGCGCTCCTTTGGGCTGTCTTCCAGTAGATTGGCAGCATTGTTAAATCTTGTTTCCCCCCTCGCTGTATCTTCAAAGACTCTACAAGCAGACGGGGGCGGAGTAGGGGGGGGGGAACAAAAAAGCAATTGGATCTCACATCATTCGAAGCTGACTCCAAGTGACTCTGACCTATTGACAGGAATGCACAGCTGCCAATGGGCCTTCATCTTGCCCCTCTGCCCAGCCACCCTCTGAAGTCTGGCCGCTGGCTCTTGCCCACACCGTCGCGGGATTGTCAGTGGGTGGTGGAACTGTGCCCTGGTGCCCCACAACGTGCCCTTTATCATCAGAGGGAACACAACTGTTTGGAAGCCCGAGGAAAGTGGGAATACTCCCGCCTCCCAGCCGCGTCTCCTGTCTCCTATCCAGGGATCTCAAAGAGCGGGCAGGAACGCCGCATTTTCTACGGCGGGGGCTGAGATAGACCGAGTGGTAAAGGGGCCAGGACGGGAGGCGATGGACCCTTCCCTTCCCCTTGTTAGAGGGCGGTGGGGCAGAGGGGATCTCAAAAGAAAACGTCGCTTAATTTCACTTCAGGGAATGCAGTGACCCGGGCTCATTCCCTGGGATCAAACAGCTTCCTCAATGGGATTCCTGACAAATAACTGGGGCGGCCTAAAATAGCCGGATATGCTGCGGGAGCCACACACAAAATGCGAGTCAAAGGAAAAAATCCGTGACGCAGCCAATCTCTGGTCAGAAGAAGAGAGATTGTCCCAAAAAAGGGAATAGCAGTCACAACAAATCTACAAATATACATCTCCATGGGACTCTTAAAACTGTTGTGGCTAAGTTTCCCTCTCTCTCTGTCTCTCTCTCGTGCTCTATCTCTCTGTCTCCCACTTTCTCTCTCTCTCTCTCCCACTTTCTCTCTCTCTCTCTCTCTGTTTTTCTCACTCTGTCTCTCTCTCTCTTGCTCTATCGCTCTATCTCCCATTTTCTCTCTGTCTGCCTCCCTCTCTCTCTCTCTCTCTCTCTCTGTTTTTCTCACTCTGTCTCTCTCTTTGCCTCTCTCTCGCTCTCTCTATCTCCCACTTTCTCTCTGTCTGCCTCTCTCTCTCTTGTTCACTGTCAGTGGCCCCTGGGTTAGAGAGAGGGGAAATCAGCCAGGGTTCCTGCTCCTGAGAAGGGGATAAGGTTGTGGGAGGTAGTGTTGTGCGGGGATGGGGGCTGGGGCGTGTGGGTGGGGGTGCTCAGTCAGACGAGAGTGGGGGGAATGTGCAGAAGGGAGTCAGAGCGAGAGAGAGAGAGAGACACACACGGCGCCTGTGTGACTCGAACTCACCCCTACCCTCCCGCTGAATATAGGACTTTGACGTCAGCAATGCACATGACAAGGAGGCTGGAGCTGTGAGAGTGTTTGTGGAAATTGTACTCACTCCTCAGGAATTCGCAGTCCCCGATCGGAACAGATTCATGCCCCGGCCCCGGCCCACTCCATTGGGCAGGCTGGAAAAGGCTCCTGTTACCATGGCTGCCGTGTCCATTGCCCGAACTGGGGGCATTCTGTCGAAGGCCTTGTGATGGAATGACGTCAGTGGTATAATCCTTACTAAGCAGGCAGCAGTTTGATCCGAATTCTCCAACCGCCGCCCCTTCCCACCGTGTGATCTTATAGATTTCATTCTCGCAGCTCACCGGTCCAGGACAATTATCCCTCGTGCAGTTTATTAGAGCTCTTGAACAGTATAACTTCAGTTATCAGGTCAGCTTTTCTGGGATGGAAGTCAATCTCGATCACTTTGCACCCTTCCATTTACAGCCATCTTTAAACAGAATGGTGCCAATTTTACCGACTCAACTCCCCCTCTCCAGGTTCCTCCACCCCACCCCCACTACACAATGACCTGAAATCCCAGGGCAACATCAACACAGGAACAGGAGGAGGCCATTCAGCCCCTCGAGACTGTTCCGTCATTCAATGAGATCATGGCCGATCTGGATCTTAACTCCATCCACCCGCCTTGGTTCCGTAACCCTTGATACCCTCGCCCAACAAAAATCCAGCAATCTCAGTTTTGGAATTTCCAATTGACCCCCAGCCTCAACAGCCTTATGAGGGAGAGAGTTCCAGATTTCCACTGCCCTTTGTGTGAAGAAGTGCTTCCTGACATCACCCCTGAACGGCCTGGCTCTAATTTTAAGGTTCTGCCCCCTTGTTCTGGACTCCCCCCACCAGAGGAAATAGTTTCTCTCTATCGACCCGATCAACTCCTTTAATCATCTTAAACACCTCGATGAGATCACCCCTTAATCTTCTAAACTCGAGGGAATGCAAGCCAAGTTTATGGAACCGGTCCTCATAATTTAACCCTTTTAGCCCCGGTATCATTCTGGTGAATCTGCGCTGCCCCCACTCCAAGGCCAATATATCCTTCCTGAGATGCGGGGCCCAGAACTGAACTCAGTGTCCAGACGGGGTCTGACCGAAGCTCTGTACAGCTGTGACATCACTTCCACCCCTTTGTATTCCAGCCCCCTCGAGATAAAGACCAACATTTCATTCGTCTTTTTATCCTATCCCTGCTTTTGTGCAGCCGCTGACTCTCTAGGACTTGGTGGGTTCACTGGCTGCAAAGGGGGGGACCATGACCATGTCCGACAATCATCCCCGTTCACATCCTGACTGGCTGGCTGAAGAGGAGCCACTGACCATTGACCTCTGGCCACTGACCATTGACCTCTGACCACTGAACATTGAAGTGGCCCAACTCCACACAAAGGAGGAAATGTAGCCCATTCCCGGCTCCCGGTCGGTCTCCAGCGCTCGGTGTCACATCAGGTGCCATGTTTACCCACCCACCCTCATTCGCACCTGGGCTAGGAGGGTTTAGCGTTGCACAGTTCCTGTCTACTGTGTGTGTGTGTTTTCCTCTGGTGGGTAAATCCAGAACAAGCAGGCAATCTTAAAATTAGAGCCAGCCATTCAGGGGTGAAGTCAGGAAGCACTTCTTCACACAAAGGTAGTGAAAATCTGGAACTCAAAAGGTCTTGGATACTGAGGACCAATTGAAACTTTCAAGACTGAGATCAATAGCTTTTCGTTCGGTAAGGGTATCGAGGTGGGTACATGGAATTCAGGTGCAGATCAACCATGACGGAGCAGGCTCGAGGGGTTGAATAGCCTCCTCCTGTTGACGTGTGTGTATCTGTGGAAGCTCAGCTCAGTGTTAGATAGGACACCAAGATTGTGAGGTCTGGATGAGCCTCAGACAGTGGCTGGGGAGGGGTTGAAATCAGTAACAGGTAGGGAATTTGTGGCGGGGGTTTCAAGACAGCCCCCCACTTCCACCCCTCTCCCCCCTCCCGCATCCCCATCCTGCTAGCACCGCCCTGTAAAGAGCTTTGCCATGTCGACAGGCGAGGAGTGTTAGTGAATTGCAAGAAACTGTTACCAAGGAGACCGAGCTACAGATGACTGCATTTCTCCAAAAGTGAGTCGCAAGGTTTCTAAGGGTGTGTATGCGTGTGTGCGCACGTGTCTGTGTGTGAGTGTGTGTGTGAGTGTGCAAGTGTGTGTGTGTATGAGTGTGAGGTGAGTGTGTGTGTGAATGTGCGAGTGAGTGTGAGTGTGCAAGTGAGTGTGCGAGTGAGTGTGTGTGAGTGAATGTGAGTGTATGTGAGTGTATGTGAGTGAGTGTGTGTCCGAGTGAGTGTGTGTGAGTGTGTGCGCAAGTGAGTAAGTGTGAGTGTGTGTGTGAGTGAGTGTGTGTGTGAGTGTGCGAGTGAGTGTGAGTGAGTGTGTCAGCGTGTGTGTGTGAGTGTGTCAGTGTGTGTGTGAGTGAGTGTGTCTGTGTTTTTGAAAGTGAGTGCGTGAGTGTCAGTGTGTGTGAGTGATTGTGTCAGTGTGTGTGTCAGTATTTCAGTGTGTGTGCGTGAGTGAGTCTGCGAATGAGTGAGTGTGTGTGTGTCAGTGTGTGTGTCAATGTGTGTGTGTCAATGTGTGTCAGAGTGTGTGTGTGTGTGAGTGAGTGTGTGAGTGTGCAAGTGAGTGAGTGTGAATGTGTGTGTCAGTGTGTGTGTGTACGAGTGTGTGTGCAAGTGAATCAGTGTGTGAGTGAGTGTGTCAGTGTGAGTGAGTGTGTGTGAGTGAGAGTGAGTGTGTGAGTGAGTGAGTGTCAGTGTGTGTGAGTGAGTGTGTTAGTGTAAGTCTGTGTGTGTGTGTGTGTGTGTGTGTGTGTGTGTTACACACTACTTTAGAGAAGGCTTCACAGACCAAGATCTGAAGTTCTGTTTAAACTGGATTTGGAGCGTGTCAGATCCCTGCCAGGGAAACAAAGTTAGAGAAACGGAGGTACAGATGGTTGGGGGTGGGGGGATTAGCCTGACTGCCCCTGCCACCCCACCATGGACCTGCTGCCCTCATCTTTCTTGGCTATTTGGAACTTACCCCTTTAAATCATCCTGCTCCCGGGGCGGGGCCGGGGGTGGGGGGCAGGGTGGGGCGAGGGGGCTTGCTTTAATTCCACTTGCCGGATGATTTACTTTCAATCCAGAACTGACAGGCTCCACGGGATGGGGCAGTTGGTTTGGTGACGATGGGAGGGAGGGAGGGAGATGGGGAGGAGGAGATGGAAGATCCTCCACAGAAAGTATGGCAGCAATCTGACTCAGCAGGCCGTGCTGTAAATTCCCAGCGCGACACCCAGCCACCCGCCCCCCCCCCTTCATTCCTTTTCATCTCACCTGTCCCTCAAGTCAGGAAGGGGACCCCTCTTCAAAGTGCGAATCCACAGTCTGTGTGGTGACAGACAGCCAGAAAGAATGTATTTAGATAAAGGGAGTCTCTTGGCCCAATCTGTTTGTATATTCTGGCTGTATAAACGGCATTTCCAGGCAGGTATCCGCACACTTGTCAGTCAAGCCCAGTGAGCTGCCGCTTGTGAGGGTGATGGGAGGTCTGCTCCGAGGGAGGTCAGAGGGCACCCTGGGACAAATTAGCGGAGCTCAGTCTCTGCAAGTGACACGTGGGAGGTGCGGGTGGTGCGGGTGGCGGGGGTGGGGGGGAGGAGGTGTACGGGATGACCTGTCGAGTTTCGGCTCCTGTTTTTCCTCTTGTGACTCGGTTAACTCTTTAAGTGCCACAGGACTGCCGACTTGCAGCGTTGAGTGCAGTGATTAGGGGTTGCCAACCCTCCAGGATTGGCCTGGAGTCTCCAGGAATTGAAGGTTAATCTCCGGGACACCGGCCGCCAGCAAAAAAACAGGCAGAAAAATCACCGGGGCAATAAGCGCACTTCCCATTTTTGTTTAATATTTATAGAAATATTGGAGATGGGTGGGGGGGGGGAGGGGGAAAGGCTGTTTGAGGGTTAAAGGTCATGTGATGAAACCTCCAGGAATATGTCCAACCAGAGTTGGCGACTCTGACACAGCGCTGCCGGTCTTTGTATCTGTCAGGAATTCATTCATTGAGAGGAGCCCTTCCTGTAACCGAGCAAAATACTGCAAGGCGGTGAAATTATTTGAAAATGAGAACCATCACTTCCACTTCCGCAGAAGATTAAAAAAGAAACAAAGGATCTTGCAGAACTCAATATGGAAAATCGAGAGAGCTGCTTTATGAGTTGTTAACCCTTTCAGCACTCAAAGCAGCCCGCTTGATCGGCACCCCATCTACCACCTTAAACATTCACTCCCTCCACCACCAGCGCACCGTGACTGCAGTGTGTACCATCTACAAGATGCACTGCAGCAACTCGCCAAGGCTTCTTCGGCAGCACCTCCCAAACCCGTGACCTCTTCCACCTAGAAGGACAAGGGCAGCAGGCGCATGGGAACACCACCACCTCCAAGTTCCCCTCCAAGTCACACACCATCCTGACTTGGAAATATATCGACCGTTCCTTCATCGTGCTGGGTCAAAATCCTGGAACTCCCTCCCTAACAGCACTGTGGGAGCACCTTCACCACACGGACTGCAGCGGTTCAAGAAGGTGGCTCATCACCACCTTCTCAAGGGCAACTAGACATGGGCAATAAATGCTGGCCTTGCCAGCGACGCCCACATCCCGAGAATTCAAATGAAAAAACTTAAAAGCAGAGCTAGAGGGCATAATTGGGAAATAGTGAATGTAGAACAAATATATCAGGGTAATACTTCAAGTAAATAAAATGTTTGAATTAATTCCCTTGTTTCATTGGGTAGCACTCTCGCCTCTGACTCAGAAGGTCGTGGGTTCAAGCCCCACTCCAGAGACTTGAGCACAAAAATCCAGGCTAACACGCCCAGTGTAGTACTGAGGGAGAGGCGCACTGTCGGAGGGGCAGTACTGGGGGAGTGCCGCACTGTCGGAGGGGCAGTACTGAGGGAGCGTTGCACTGTCGGAGGGGCAGTACCTAGGGAGTGCCGTGCTGTCGGAGGGGTAGTACTGAGGGAGTGCAGCACTGTCAGAGGGGCAGTACTGAGGGAGCGCCGTGCTGTCGGAGGGACAGTACTGAGGGAGTGCTGCACTGTCGGAGGGGCAGCACTGAGGGAGAGCCGCACTGTCGGAGGGACAGTACTGAGGGAGTGCCTCACTGTCGGAGGGTCAGTACTGAGGGAGTGCTACGCTGTCGGAGGGGCAGTTCTGAGGGAGCGCCGCACTGTCGGAGGGGCAGTACTGAGAGAGCGCCACACTGTCGGAGGGACAGTACTGAGGGAGCGCCGCACTGTCGGAGGGGCTGTACTGAGGGAGCGCCGCACTGTCGGAGGGGCAGTACTGAGGGAGTGCTGCACTGTCGGAGGGGCAGCACTGAGGGAGAGCCGCACTGTCGGAGGGGCAGTACTGAGGGAGCGCCGCACTGTCGGAGGGGCAGTACTGAGAGAGCGCCGCACTGTCGGAGGGGCGGTACTGAGGGAGCGCCGCACTGTCAGAGGGGCAGTACTGAGGGAGTGCTGCACTGTCGGAGGAGCAGTACTGAGGGAGCTCCGCACTGCCGGAGTGGCAGTACTGAGGGAGTGCTGCACTGTCGGAGGGGCAGTACTGAGGGAGCGCCGCACTGTCGGAGGGGCAGTACTGAGGGAGTGCCGCACTGTCGGAGGGGCAGTACTGAGCGAGAGCTGCACTGTCGGAGTCGCAGTACTGAGGGAGCTCCGCACTGTCGGAGGGGCAGTACTGAGGGAGCGCCGCACTGTCGGAGGGGCGGTACTGAGGGAGCGGTGCACTGTCGGAGGGGCAGAACAGGGCTGCCCTGTCTTTCCTGGCCGCTTGCTCCGGTGAATGTTCAGAATCCCGTGGCACTATTTGAGGACGAGCCAGGAGGTCTCCAGACATTATTCCTTCCTCAAATAAAACAGATAAACTCTCCATCTTTCCTATTGCTGTTTGTGGGGTCTTGCTTGACACAAAATTCCTACCATATTTACATGTATAATAACTGCACTTTTGGGATTTGAGTTTTGGGATGTTTCTGAGATGTGGTACTAAGCTCTATAAATGAAAGGTTTTCAATTCTGATGACAGGTCTACACCCGAAATGTTTTTGGGTTTTTTGGATGCTGAGTGACCCAATGTGTATTTCCAGCAATCCGTCATCATCTCTCTGTATCCATAATCTATCTCTCCATCTATAATCTATATCTATAATGTCTCTATCCATAATATTTCTCTATCGATAATCTAGTTGTCTCTCTCCATCTAAAATCTACCTGTCCACTATCTATCTTTCCATCCATAATCTATCTCTCCATCTATAATCTGTCTCTCCATTTTTCTATCTCTCCATCCATAATCTATCTGTCCATCGACATCTATCTCTCCAATTTATAATCTATATCTATCTATAATATTTCTCTATCTAGTTGTCTCTCTAGCTATTTATAATCTAACCCTCTTAAAAAAGCTCTATCTATAATCTATCTCTATAATCTATCTACCTTCATTATCTTTTTCAAAAAGTTGAGTTTTGAAAGCAAACAAAATCTTTCAGATAGGATGGGACGGTAGAACGGAGAAAGGAGGAGAGAGAGGGGCTTGAGAGAGAAAGAGAAAGGGTAGAGAGAGAGAGAGAGAGAGAGAAGGGGTTGACGCAGAGACACACGCACCTATTGATGTCGACAAACTAGCCTGTCCTCAAAGACCACAAGAATAGGGTCCTTCCTTCCATGTTCTCCTTTTACAGCCGGTTGCCTTAATCCCCTGCTCTCAAAACACATTTTTGACCTAATCTAATGCTCTTTATCTAAACCCGAGCTTTAATTTCCAACAGTGTTGTGATTGCAGGTGACCATGTCACCTGAGGAATGGCCCTGGATTGTGCTGGGTCCTTTAACGGTCTCTCACCTGTGGAGCTGTTTGGGCAATTGTAAATAAGATAAGGCATCGCTTTCAACAATTGGACAACCTTCCAGCAGGAAAAGGGCGGCATTGTCCACTTTCTGTCTGACCTCTGACCTCCAGGAGCCAGTGTTAGAACTTCTGAATTTGATACCTCACAGCTGTAGAGCCCCCTCAAGTGTAAAAGCCCAAGTATTTTCTTTTAAGTTCTGTCCGCCTGTCTTCATTCTCCAGGTAAGCAGGCAGACAGCTCACCTGCTCCCAGGTTTCTGCCGATGCCAGGTTTAAACTCAGGAGAGGGAAGGAGCTCGCATTGACAATATCCCAAAGGGCTCTGCAACGAATGGATTATTTGTGAAGTGGAGTCAGTGCCTCGAGGGAAATGCCGCTCTTTTTTTTTCCCCACAAAACCACGAGTGAACAGATGACCCAGTTGATCTGGTTTCTTTGGTTGTGTTTGAGGGAGGAATATCAACCAGGACACTGGGAGAACTCCCGGCGCTTCTTCCAATAGTTCTACGTGGTCTTCAGCGTCCACCTGAACAGGTTTAAACTCCATTTCAAAAGACGGCACATGCGGCAGTGCAGCACTCCCTTAGTATTGCATTGCATCGCGCGCTCCTGGAACGGGGCTTGAACCAACATTCTCACCCACAGCTCACCACCACCTTCTCAAGGGGGCAACTAGGAGATGGGCAATAAATGTCGGCCTTGCCAGCGACACCCACATCCCGTGAATGAATTAAAAAAACACAGAGTATGGTCACACAGGGTAATAAAAGAAAGAACTTGCATTTCTATAGCGCCTTTGACAACCTCAGAACGTCCCAAAGCGATTCACAGCCAATGAAGTACAGTCACTGTTGTTAATGCAGGAAATGCAAAAGTCAATTCATGCACAGCAAGCTCCCACAAACAGCAATGACCAGATAATCTGTTTCAGTGATGTTGATTGAGGGATAAATATTGGCCTCAGGACACCAGGGCTAACTCCCCTGCTCTTCTTCACAGTAGTGGCCATGGGATCTTTTACATCCACCCGAGAGGGCAGACGGGGCCTGGGTTGAACGTCTCATCGGAAAGACGGCCCCTCCGACAGTGCGGCACTCCCTGCGTGTCAGCCTGGATTATGTGCTCGAGTCTCTGGAGTGGGGCTTGGACTCACAACCTGCTGACTATTAACCATCTTCGATGTTAGTGAGGTGGTTCGAGTCCTGTTCCTAACATACCGCTAAAAGGTTTGAATCTCTCTCCCTCTCTCTTCCCTCCACCCCACCGCCCGCACCCCCCAACACTCCGTGAGAATGTGCTGGGGTGGCGTTGTTAAGAAGAGTGCACTTTGCGTTATTATTGCACCGACAACTGACTCTGCCTCAAGCGCATTCCAAAAGCTCTCGTCTCATCCTGGTAGGAAACTTATTGGGGGAGAACGAAGCGAATCTCTCAGCTTCCCCATTAATTTCGGTCACTGTGGTGCGCAGGTGAAAAAGTCGGTCCCTCAGAACTACAGTGACAAAGCAGTGCGAAGCTGTGTAGGTAAGCTGCTTAGCTTAGATGGCAGCGAGAGGTCACTCTGGGGTCAGAAGGGAAGCAGCCGTAACCGGATACTTCAATAGGCCGGTGACTGGACTCCTTGGTAGGCCCGGCTCGAGGCCTGGTGCGTCCGTGCGAGGGCACTGTGGGAAAGGCCACACTCGAACAAGCACAAGCTGCTCAACACTGCCGGCAATTTACCCTCTGGAGTAAAGAGAGACTTGCCTTTCGACAGCGCCTTTCAGAGCCTCTGATGCTCCAACACGCTTTACAGCCAATGAAGTACTTTTTGAAGTGTAGTCACTGCTGTAATGTAGGAAATGCGGCAGCCTATTTGCGCACAGCAAGCTCCCACAAACAGCAACGTGATAATGACCAGATCATCTGTTTTAGTGATGTTGGTTGAGGGATAAATATTGGCCCCAGGACACCAGGGAGAACTCCCCCTACTCTTCTTCGAAATAGTGCCATGGGATCTTTTATATCCACCCGAGAGGGCAGATGGGGCCTCGATTCAACGTCTCCGCCTAAAGACGGCACCTCCGACAGTGCAACGCTCCCTCAGTACTACCCCTCCGACAGTGCGGCGCTCCCTCAGTACTGCCCCTCCGACAGTGCAGCGCTCCCCAGTACTGCCCCTCCGACAGTGCAGCGCTCCTTGTCGAAGGGACAGTACTGAGGGAGCGCCGCACTGTCGAAGGGTCAGTATTGAGGGAGCGCTGCACTGTCGGAGGGGCAGTACTGAGGGAGCGCCGCACTGTCGGAGGGGCAGTACTGCGGGAGCACTGCACTGTCGGAAGTGCCGTCTTTCGGATGTGATGTTAAACCATCTGCTCTCTCAGGAGGATGTAAAAGATCCCATGGCCACTATTTCAAAGTTGAGAGGTCGCACAACACCAGGTTATAGTCCAACAGTTTTATTTGAAATCACAAGCTTTCGGAGCTATCGATTGCTCCTTCCTCAGGTGAAGTAAATTTACTTCACCTGAGGAAGGAGCAATCGATAGCTCCGAAAGCTTGTGATTTCAAATAAAACTGTTGGACTATAACCTGGTGTTGTGCGACCTCTCAATTTTGTCCACCCCAGTCCAACACCGGCATCTCCGCATCATGACCACTATTTCAAAGAGCAGGGGAGTTCTCCCCCGGTGTCCTGCCCAACAATGATCCTTGAATCAACATCACTAAACCAATCATTGAACCAGTCAGCCTTCTGTTATGCTGATGACACCAATGTATGCAATAATTGACACATCCTTTGATGCTTAATTTGGACTGTTAGAATATCTTCTTCAATTCATCTGCACAAGCTTAGAGAGGTGACCAGCACGCACTTTCAAAAAAAAATTGTTGTTAGGAAGTGGAGAGATACTGTGCTTGTTGCCCATCCTGGTTGCTGGGCAGTTATAACTGAGTGACTTGTTCAGTCACTGGGAAGACATTGAGTGTGTTCGTCAGTCCAGCCTGTATCCCCTTCCTTGAAGGATGTCAGTGAGTGAATCCAATGGGCTATTTGGAATTCAGTTTTATAATTTTGCTCTGATGGGATTTGAACTCAGTTTTGGTCTCCTTATCTGAGGAAGGATATACTTGCCTTAGAGGCGGTGAAACGAAGGTTTACTGGATTGATTCCTGGGATGAGAGGGTTGTCCTATGAGGAGAGATTGTGTAGAATGGCCCTATACTCTCTGGAGTTTAGAAGAATGAGAGGTCATGTCATTGAAACATATAAGATTCTGAGGGGGATTGCCAGGGTAGATGCTGAGAGGCTGTTTCCCCTGGCTGGAGAGTCTGGAACTAGGGGGCATAGTCTCAGGATAAGGGGTCGGCCATTTAGGACTGAGATGAGGAGGAATTTCTTCACTCAGAGGGTGGTGAATCTTTGGAATTCTCTGCCCCAGAGGGTTGTGGATGCTGAGTCGTTGAGTATATTCAAGGCTGAGATCGATAGATTTTTGGACTCTAGGGGAATCAAGGGCTATGGGGATCGGGCGGGAAAGTAGAGTTGAGGTTGAAGATCAGGCTCGAGGGGCTGTATGGCCGACTCCTGCTCCTAATTCTTATAATCTCTGAGTTACTAGTCAAGTCACAGAACCATGTACCCACAAAACTCAGCTTGTTTTATGAGTTGTTCTTGGGATGGATGTGGGTGACATGGTGATGTATTTATTGCCCCACCCCGCTTGTCCCCACAAACCACATGTAGGCGTAAGCTCCCTTCCCTGAAGGATTATGAGATGTGATCATGCCGTCTGATTTTCTGCCCTCCCCTCTATCCTTCCCTTTCTCCTCTCCGCCTTCAGTTGCATTGGCGTCAGGCTCTAGAATGCTCTCGCTAGATCCCTCCTTCTCTCTGACTACACCTTGGCTCCCCTCCTCTTACCAATCTTCATCTCATACCTCGCTTTCCGAGTTTGAAGCACTTTGGGACGTTTCATTATAATAAAAGACACCTTACTGTGATTAATATGATGAATTAGCCAACCTGCACAAACTTTCTCGGACCCTTTAAGAGTGCAACGACTGTGAGCTGCACACACTGTCTTTTAATGAGGTGAATACTCCTCGATGCTCCTGTGTTGAAATCTCGGTCTCTCCTATCTCGCTCAGATAAGGGGACAGTACAAGCAATGTCCATTTGCCAGGAGAGTGTGGCTCCTCGCTCCAGCCCCCTACAGATGCAGCTGCTGCTAAACAAACAGATGCACACAGCAAGCCCGCAGCCTCGACCCCTCCTACACACACACACACAACCCCCCCCCCCCACACACAACACAACGCAATGTTATCAACCGTTATCCTGCAGGCTGTTTAGTGCACGTGTGTGCACATTCGTGAAGCTAAAGTTTGTTCAGTTCGCAGGCTCCTCCAGAAGACCTGTGGCCCAATCTAGGGTATTTCACGCAGATCCTTCCAATAGTGAGTACGGTGGTGCGGTGATTATGTTACTGGACTACATAGAATTACATAGAATGTATACCACAGAAACAGGCCATTCGGCCCAACTGGTCCGTGCCGGTGTTTCTGCTCCACACGAGCCTCCTCCCACCCCTCTTCATCTCACCCCTTCAACATAACCTTCCATTCCTTTCGTTCTCATGTGTTCATCTAGCTTCAACAACTTGCATTTCGATAGCGCCTATAAAGTAGTAAAACATCCCAAGGCACTTCAGAGGAGCGCAATCAGACACCGAGCCACAGAAGGAGATATTAGGGACAGATGACCAAAAGCTTGGCCAAAGAGGTTAGTTTTAAGGAGCGTCTTAAAGGAGGAGAGAGAGGCGGAGAGGTTCAGGCAGGGAATTCCAGAGCTTAGGGCCCAGGCAGCTGAAGGCACGGCCGCCAATGGTGGAGCGATGGAAATCGGGGATGAGCAAGAAGCCAGAATTGGAGGAGCGCAGAGATCTCGGAGGGTTGTAGGGCTGGAGGAGGTTAGAGAGAGAGGGAGGGGGCGAGGCCATGGAGGGATTTGAAATCAAGGATGAGAATTTTTAAAAGATTCCCCTTAAATGTATCTATGCTATTCACCTCAACCACTGCATGTGGTAGCGAGTTCCACATTCTCACCACTCTCTGGGTAAAGGACCAGTCATCCAGAGAACACGAGTTCAAACCATAGCAATTTGAGAATTCAATTTGAAAGAATTTGAAAATAAAATAAAAGCTGGTGTCAGTAAAGGTATCAGTACGGATCGTCATAAAAACCCATCTGGTTCACTAATGTCCTTTAGGGAAGGAAATCTGCTGTCCTTACCTGGTCTGGGCCTACATGTAACTCCAGACCCACAGCAATGTGGTTGACTCTTAACTGCCCCTGAAGTGGCCCAGCGAGACCCTCTGTTTGTATCAAACCCGCTCCCAGCGGTTCGAGAAGAAGGCAGCTCACCACCACCTTCTCAGGGCAACTAGTGATGGACAATAAATACCGGCGTTGCCAGCAACGCCCACATCCCAAGAATGAATTGAAAAAAAGGAACCCCTTGTTCTATCTGTTTTACATGGATCAGAACCCCAGTCGCAGTGAAAATGGGACTAGGTTCTGATATAGATCTGGGGTCCTTCCCCATCCAACTTTCAGCCGTGACTTACAGTGTCAGCCGTGGCTCAGTGGGCAGCACTCTCGCCTCTGAATAAAGGTCATGGGCTCAAGCCCCCACTCCAGAGACTTGAGCACATAATCTAGGCTGACACTCCCAGTGCAGTACTGAGGGAGCGCCGTACTGTCGGAGGGGTAGTACTGAGGGAGCGCCGTACTGTCGGAGGGGCAGTACTGAGGGAGCGCTGCACTGTCGGAGGGGCAGTACTGAGGGAGCGCCGCACTGTCGGAGGGGCAGTACTGAGGGAGGGTCGCACTGTCGGAGGGTCAGTACTGAGGGAGCGCTGCACTGTCGGAGGGGCAGTACTGAGGGAGCGCCGCACTGTCGGGGGGGCAGTACTGAGGGAGCGCTGCACTGTCGGAGGGGCAGTACTGAGGGAGCGCTGCACTGTCGGAGGGGCAGTACTGAGGGAGGGTCGCACTGTCGGAGGGTCAGTACTGAGGGAGTGCTGCACTGTCGGAGGGGCAGTACTGAGGGAGTGCTGCACTGTCGGAGGGTCAGTACTGAGGGAGCGCCGCACTGTCGGAGGGGCAGTACTGAGGGAGCGCCGCACTGTCGGAGGGGCAGTACTGAGGGAGCGCTGCACTGTCGGAGGTGCCGTTTTTTGGATGTGATGTTAAACCATCTGCTCTCTCAGGTGGACGTAAAAGATCCCAGGGCACTATTTCAAAGAAGAGCAGGGGAGTTCTCTCCGGTGACCTGGGGCCAATATTTATCCCTAAATCAACGTCACTAAAAAACAGATGATCTGGTCATTATCGCATTGCTGTCTGTGGGAGCTTGCTGTGTGCAAATTGGCTGCCGCTTTTCCTACATTTAAACAGTGGCTACACTTCCAAAAGTGCTTCATTGGCTGTAAAGCTCTTTGGGACATCCTGAGGCCGTGAAAGGCGCTATAGAAATGCAAATTCTTTCTGTTGGACCCAGCTGCATAAATGGGAACCTCTGGCCCCTTCCCCTGCAGTCGGACACGACGTTGGGAGAGTGCCGACAGTGGGATGGCTGCTCGCAGGCTCGCCGGCCAGGAGTGGGGGGTGGATTGGATTGTCTTGTGACCCACAGCAGGGCAGCCCGCCCTGCCCACGCTCTCGGCCCACAGCCAGCCTCCTGTGGAATGCTTCCTTTGTCAAACGCAGCCAAGAGAGAAACATTTGTATCTTGGCTGCGACCAGGGAATGTGTTGCTCCCAGTGTGCCTGATAAGCCGAGTGCTGCCTGCTAATTTGCCCTTATCACCAAGCGGGTCATCGGAACTCACCACCTCCAACACTTAGAATGCAGGAGTCCCTCAGTAATACAGACTGAGTTATCTCATTGGCCGATCACCCGTGCCATTGCGCGCAGGTAGTTTTGGGGGTCGGGAGGTTGGGGGTGGGGTTCAGAGGTTAAGGGATCTACAATTGGTGGGGTGGGGGGTGGGGGGGGGGTGGCGGGGGTGAACATAGATACAAGATTAAATGTGAGAGATTTAGGACAGAGAGCGGGAGAAACAGTTTTTACACAGAGGGTTGCGAGTCTGTGGAATTCACTCCTGAGGTCAGTGATTGCAACGATTAGGAACATGTTAGACAGGTGGTTAAAGGAAAGAGGATAAAGGGATCTGGGAACAGGGCGGGTGCATGGGATTAGGATCTGCCCGTGTGGGGGAGAAACATGAGAACATAAGAAATAGGAGCAGGAATAGGCTAGTTGGCCCCTCGAGCCTGCCCCGCCATTCAATAAGATCATGGCTGATCTTGGGCTCAAAGCCACTTCCCTGCCCGCTCCCCATAACCCTTCACTCCCTTATCTTGCAAAAATCTGTCTATCTCCACCTTAAATGTATTTAATGACCCAGCCTCCACAGCTCTCTGGGGCAGAGAATTCCACAGATTTACGACCCTCAGAAGAAATTCCTCCTCATCTCAGTTCTAAAAGGGCGACCCCTTTATTCTGAAACTGTGCCCCCGAGTTCTAGATTTCCCCACGAGGGGAAACATCCTCTCTGCATCTACCTTGTCGAGTCCCCTCAGTATCTTATATGTTTCAATAAGATCACCTCTCATTCTTCTAAACACCAGCACAGACTGGATGGGTAATTATTACATCATTTTATGTCAGACTCTGTAATCCAGGGTGGAACGGGAGAAAGTGCGAGGGGGAACAGTGCATCTCTAACCTAGCGGGAGGGGGAGCACTGCCTCGGAACTGGGGTAGGAAGTTACCAGAAGAGAGTGCCATTGTAACTTGGGGTGACAAGGAGAAAGTCTACGAGTTGGGAGGGAGTTGGAAGATGACGGTGTCTTTGAGAGGGTGAGAGAGTGGAGGTCGAGATTGCTTTTGGAGAAGTGATTGTTGGGTCTGAATAGGTCCCTGAAACGCAAATTCTTTTTCAAAGATGTAAATGAGCCAATCTCCATGTCCCCAAGCGTTTCGATAGGGCCGCCAGGAGACCAGAGGTACTCTGGAATATAAGGATGGAAGAGCGATGCAGGCAGCTCCTTGCCATCACTCTCCCGGGACAAGGGCTTGCCAAGTCTCCAGGATTGGCCAGGAGTCTCCAGGAATTGAAGATTAATCTCCACGACACAGAGAAAAACCCAGGAGAAAAATCATTGAGGCATTAAAAATAATGTGGTTTTTTGCTTTGAACATTTTTGCTTATTAATTATAAAAATATTGGAGATGGGGGGGGGGTGGAGGTTGTTTGACTGATGGTCTAGAATCAACCAATTGGGTAACGAGGAGTCTGTTGGCTTTCCGATTGGTGTGAGAAGGCAGGTGCCTCATGAGGATGGACTTGTCGGGCGACCAATGGGAGCAGGGAAGGGCGGCTGGATGTTACGTGATGAAAGCTCCAATCAGAGTGGCCAACCCTGCCTGGGACCCGACCTACAAGTGGATGATCTGGGTCCCCCACCCGGCTGACCAGGTTGCATCGGAACAGGTGACAGGTTGCAATGGTTCCATTCCTTTGGGATGTGGTATCGCTAAGGCGTGCGAGCTGCACTCGGCACAGGACGCCCTAGTGTCAGTAGCCCCCCCGATATCTTGCTGGAGGCAGGCAATGTGTACTTTGAGACTTGTTAGGAATCAGTGACAAGCGACAGGTCCGTACTGGGCTGACAGGAGGTTTGCACAAAGTGATGGGCAGTGACAGCTTGTCCCCTCATCTTGTCCAAGTCAGCAGTTGATGAAACTAATTGTGCCTGGAGGATTCAAGTGACAGAGACCCCTGAAACTCTCCCAGCCGCGGGTTCCCGACCTCCCTCAGTTAGCATTCGCTCATTCCTAGAATGAATGAAAGAAAGAACTTGCATTTCCCCAGCGCCTTTCACCACCTCAGGACGTCCCAAAGCACATTACAGTCAATGAAGTACTTTTTGAAGTGTAGTCACTGTTTTTAATGTAGGAAACGTGGCAGCCAATTTGTGCACAGCAAGCTCCCACAAACAGCAATGTGATTATGACCAGATAATCTGTTTTAGTGATGTTGATTGAGGGATAAATATTGGCCCCAGGACACCGGGGAGAACACCCCTACTCTTCTTCGAAATAGTGCCATTAGATCTTTTACATCCACCTGAGAGAGCAGACGGGGCCTCGGTTTAACGTCTCATCCGAAAGACGGCACCTCTGACAGTGCGGCGCTCCCTCAGTACTGCCCCTCCGACAGTGCGGCGCTCCCTCAGTACTGCCCCTCCGACAGTGCGGCGCTCCCTCAGTACTGCCCCTTCGACAGTGCAGCGCTCCCTCAGTACTGCCCCTCCGACAGTGCGGCACTCCCTCAGTACTGCCCCTCCGACAGTGCGGCGCTCCCTCAGTACTGCCCCTCCGACAGTGCGGCACTCCCTCAGTACTGCCCCTTCGACAGTGCAGCGCTCCCTCAGTACTGCCCCTCCGACAGTGCAGCGCTCCCTCAGTACTGCCCCTCCGACAGTGCGGCACTCCCTCAGTACCGCCCCTCCCACAGTGCAGCGCTCCCTCAGTACTGCCCCTCCGACAGTGCGGCGCTCCCTCAGTACTGCCCCTTCGACAGTGCAGCACTCCCTCAGTACTGCCCCTCTGACAGTGCAGCACTCCCTCAGTACTGCCCCTCCGACAGTGCGGCGTTCCCTCAGCACCGCCCCTCCGACAGTGCGGCGCTCCCTCAGTACTGCCCCTTCGACAGTGCGGCGCTCCCTCAGTACTGCCCTGCCGACAGTGCAGCACTCCCTCAGTACTGCCCCTCCGACAGTGCAGCACTCCCTCAGTACTGCCCCTCTGACAGTGCGGCGCTCCCTCAGTACTGCCCCTCCGACAGTGTGGCGCTCCCTCGGTACTGGCACTTGGAGTGTCAGCCTGGATTACATGTTCCAATCTCTGGAGTGGAATTTAAACCCACGACCATCTGGCTCAGAGGCAAGAGTGTTATCCACTGAGCCCCGGCTGACACGATGGTAACCCAGTTTGATATTGTGCTGTTACAGACACTACCCGAGTATTTAGGAGGAAGGAACATAACCAATATCCCAACACACTTCCTTGTCAATAGAAATAGAGGGACCTAGCATTTACATCGCAACCTTATCACATCTCTCAGACACATCCTAAAGCACTTCACGTACAGGGAAATACAATGTGCAGTTACTGTTGTGATAGGGGCAAATGTGGCATCTATTTTGAGCACAGCAAGATCCCACAAACTATTTTTTTTTTTAGCAGTGTTGTTTGAGGGAGGAATGTTGGCCGGGACACCCTGCTCTTCATTGAATCATGCCAATGGGATCTTTAACGGTTTTTAATACTTTGTAGGTCCTGGGCTAGGCAGCTGGTACCTGAAGGTGATGTTCCTGGGATTCACTAAGATGGCTGTTCCCAGTACCCAGCCAATCTTGCAGGATTTATCTTGGACATGTTGTTAGTAAGTAGATAATGTTAGATACGAGACTCCCAAAACAAGCGCTCTACTCGGAGCTCCGACACGGCAAGAGAGCCCCAGGTGGGCAGAGGAAACGCTTCAAGGACACCCTCAAAGCCTCCTTGAAAAAGTGCAACATCCCCACCGACACCTGGAAATCGCTGGCCCAAGACCGCATGAAGTGGAGGAGAAGCATCGGGAAGGTGCCGAACACCTCGAGTCTCTTCACCGGGAGCAAGCGGAAGCCAAGCGCAAGGAGCGCACGTCAACCCAAGCACCCCACCCACCCGCCCCTTCAACCACCGTCTGCCCCTCCTGTGACAGAGACTGTAGGTCTCGCATTGGACTCATCGGTCACCTGAGAACTCATTTTTAATGTGGAAGCAAGTCATCCTCGGTTCCGAGGGACTGCCTAAGAAGAAGAAGCAGCAGAATGTTAGACAACCAAGAGGTCAAAGCAGGGAAAATACTTCTCTTAGTTGGGGGAACTGTGTTAAATGGATACCGTGGAACAGGAGGCAAGGAGGAGAGAGTTTGTTTGGAGACCCTGTCTCATTTGCATTTATTATTTAGCTTGCACTGACAGACCCAACAAGATGAACTTGCATTTACACAGCGTCTTTAATGTAGTAAAACGTCCCGCGGCGTTTCACAGGAGCGTAAACAGACACCGAGCCACATAAGGAGATATTAGGACAGGTGACCAAAAGCTTAGCCAAAGAGGTCGGTTTTAAGGAGCGTCTTAAAGGAGGGGAGAGAGGCGGAGAGGTTTAGGGAGGGAATTCCAGAGCTCGCGGCCCAGGCAGCAGAAGGCACGGCCGCCAATGGTTGAGCGATTAAAATCGGGGATGCTCAAGAGGGCAGAATTGGGGGAGCGCAGAGATCGCGGAGGGTTGTGGACCCGGGGGAGGTTACAGAGATAGGGAGGGGCGAGGACACGGAGGAATTGAACATGAGGATGAGAATTTTAAAGTAGAGGCGTTGCCGGACCGGGAGCCAGTGTAGATCAGCGAGCGGTGGGGGTGATGGGTGAACGGGACTTGGTGCAAGTTAGGACACGGGGGCAGCAGAGTTTGGGATGAGCTGAAGTTTATGGAGGGTGGAAGGTGGGAGGCCGGCCAGGAGAGCGATGGAATAGTCGAGTCCGAAAACTGAACGGACTGACATTCAATTTAACGCCACATCTGGAGAATCTCAGTCATTTCCCTTGTTTCATCTGATGAAAAGGACTGGAATCATTGTTAAATAGCAACTTAAAGACAAGTGGCAAATTTAATGCATCATTAATAAATATTAAATTCGGAATGCCCACAACAAGGCTATGAATATTAAGGCTATGAAATAGTTCTTTCCTCACTGCACTGATCATTTACTTGATCATCTTTAGCTCACTTCAGCTCCTGTTTCAACACCTCGAGTGTGCAAATATTTGTCAGAATAAATGGTCTTTGTAAAGTGGAAATCCAAAAAGGCACCTTCTCCTGGGAAACTGGTGGCGAGTTAAGCCCATGTTCATAGTCTGTATCTATTAGATATCTATTAAACAAAACACTAGCCGTCGACCCTCGAGGGGCTAAAAGACTTAATGTGGCCACTGGTTAGCTACAAGCTTGTGTCTGAAAGAGAACCACAGAGAGTGACAAAGGGCAATTGGAAACAATTATCTCCCCATTGCGAGTGATTGAGGAGGTAACAATGGTTAACAGGTTCAGTGTGGTGCTGGGCTATTGGAGAGGGAGGGGGAGGGGTGAGGAGAGAGACCTGCCTGAGGCAAGGAAACCCAACACAAAAGCTCTTCTATTCTGTATTCAGATAACAAACTTAACACAACAACCCTTAACCCATTAGTGGCCATCATTGGTTGGACAATTGGTGAGCCTTTCTCTGTCTATCACCTGATTAGCGGTAAGCTGTGTTTGGACTTGGGGCCCAGATAGAAGATAGTCACGACTTTCCCTCAGGTGCAGCTCCAGGAATACACTGCTGCACGTCTCGGACCTTCGAATCCAGTTGTGCAGCTGAAGGAACACATGGCGAGGGAAGGAAAAGACTATCAGAGCCATCCGGACCTTATCCACTGGACAGTGCAGGCTCTTGCGCCTCCTCTGGGAATGTTAACTCCCAGGGGCAAGCGGGGGAAAAAAAACTGTGGCTAATTTCAAGACAATTCTGGGAAATTCCTCAGGCAAGGTTTGTCCAGGCTGCAGTCCCCACTCCCCAGATATCCAGCCCTCAGCCCCCGCTCCCCAGATATCCAGCCCTCGAAGCCCCCGCTCCCCAGATATCCAGCCCTCAGCCCCCGCTCCCCAGATATCCAGCCCTCGAAGCCCCCGCTCCCCAGATATCCAGCGCTCAGCCCCCGCTCCCCAGATATCCAGCCCTCGAAGCCCCCGCTCCCCAGATATCCAGCCCTCGAAGCCCCCGCTCCCCAGATATCCAGCGCTCAGCCCCCGCTCCCCAGATATCCAGTCCTTGAAGCCCCCGCTCCCCAGATATCCAGCCCTCAGCCCCCGCTCCCCAGATATCCAGTGCTCAGCCCCCAGATATCCAGCCCTCAGCCCCCAGATATCCAGCCTCAGCCCCCAGATATCCAGCCCTCAGCCCCCAGATATCCAGCCCTCAGCCCCCGCGCCCCAGATATCCAGCCCTCAGCCCCCGCGCCCCAGATATCCAGCCCTCAGATATCCAGCCCTCAGCCCCCAGATATCCAGCACTCGAAGCCCCCGCGCCCCAGATATCCAGCCCTCGAAGCCCAGGCAACATATTTCTCAATCTGATTTGGCTTGTTTGAATTTTGAGAGTCTGGAGGTTTGGAAACCATTGGCTGTTCCCTCATTGGTGGAGAAACCCTAAATTCTAGCTCCAAGATCTGTCAGTATCAACCAATCAAAACTATTTTCCATTGCTTGCTCTCTGAAAACCTTTCATGATTTTGAAAACTTCTATTCGACCACCCTTAACCTTCCCTGACCCAGAGACATCCATATCTGTAATCCTTTCATTCCTGCTCTCGTTCTAGTGAATCTTCCCTTTCAATGACTCCGATCTCCTTCCCCCCAGTGACGGTGTCCAGAATGGCATGCAATGCTACAACTGTAACCAAACCAAAGTCTTGTGCAAATTCAACATCACTTCCTTGCTCTAGTATTCAGCGTTCCTGTGTTTAAAAATAAAAAAGGGTTTGCTTCTTCAGCTGTTACCAATCTTAGTTACAGAGAGAGAAGGAAAGACAGATAGACAGATGGAACGAGAAAGAGACAGAGAGACAGACAGACGGGAGAGACAGACAAAGGAGGGAACAGAGATGGAGAAAGAGACAGACAGAGAAAGATACAGAGAGAGAGAGAAAGGGAGAGCGAGAGTGAAAGAAAGGGAGAGAGAGAGAGAGAAGGATTAAGAACAAGAGCTGGAACAAGAGAGACGGAGACTGAGGCAGAGAGAGTGTGTGTGACTAACAGAAAGATAGAGAGAGAGAAAGCGAGAGGTTCAGCAGTAAATATATTGGGCCACGCTCTATAGATGCTATTTTGCTTCATGTTTGCATCCTGTTGAGTTTTTCCTGATCTTGTCCTCAAATGTTAAGCCGTGAATCTGTAAAGTCCTCATTCTGTGTGATGGCGTGTCCCAGACCCCAGACAGTTTTAGCTCCTTTCAGTTATATCTGCTAAACTAATTAGCGAGCAGTGTTATTGTGTAATTAGCGATACAGTCTGGCGTTTACTGCAAGCCCATTTCATTCTCTGCTAAAGCCGCCCATTTCTTGGGTTCTAAATTATCCAGTGTCATACATCGCTTGTGTTAAACCATCTCACCATGACTGTTGTAGGGAATGAAGGAGGCTGTGATCGATTGTCCCGTTCACCCATCACCCCCTGTGCTCGCTGACCTACATTGGCTCCCGGTCCGGCAATGCCTCGATTTCAAAATTCTCATCCTTGTTTTCAAATCCCTCCATGGCCCTCGCCCCTCCCTATCTCTGTGACCTCCTCCAGTCCTACAACGGTGGCATAGTGGTTAGCACTGTTGCCTCACAGCGCCAGGGACCCGGGTTCGAATCCGGCCGCGGGTGACTGTCTGTGTGGAGTTTGCACATTCTCCCCGTGTCTGCGTGAGTTTCCTCCAGGTGCTCCGGTTTCCTCCCACAGTCCAAAGATGTGCGGGTTAGGTTGATATGGCTATGATAAAAAAAATTGACCCTTAGTGTTAGGGGGATTAAATACGTGGGGTTACGGGGATAGGGTGGGATATGTGTCGGTGCAGGCTCGATGGGCCGAAATGGCCTCTATCTGCACTGTGGGGATTCTGTGAACCCTCCGAGATCTCCGCACTTTAATTTTAATTGCTCCACCATTGGCGGCCGTGCCTTCAGCTGCCCGGGCCCCGAGCTCTGGAATTCCCTCCCTAAACCTCTCCGCCTCTCTCTCTCCTCCTTTAAAACACTCCTAAAAGCCGAGTAGGGTTATTAATTTACATTGCAGGGATGTACACACACTTACACACACGCACGCATTTTGGATGTTGTTTTCTCTGTTTTGCCAGAGATTGGAAGGTTTAGTTTACTGAGGTTACTGACGGTAGAAATGTTTAATTGACTCTGTCCCGGAGTGAGAAGTGGGGGTGGGGTAGGGGCGGAGGTGGGGTGGGGTGCAGGGATCAGCCTCACCTTACCATTAACAAATGAAGTGGGATCTTGGGATGAATGGCCACCCCCCTGGCACTGCCTCCATCTGCATCGATCCCTCGTGTAAGAAACCTGGTGGCCATGAAGGTAAACCCAACATAAAAGAGTCTAAAGAAGCTTTGTAGTGCCACGGATGAACATTCTTGCGCAGTGGGGAAGGGGGAGGAAGATAATTCTGCAAAAATGTCTGTGGAGCCGATACATAGTGAAAACATACAGACGGTATATTAAAGAGGAATAACAACAGGCCTCCAGTCACCTAGTAGCGCTAATCCAAGCAGTCCCAGAATATCAAAGCCCAGTGAGACCAAATGGTGGTAATTATGTGAGGTGTTGCTCGAACCTCACACACTAATCCCAGCCAAATGTACCGCTCCCACACACAACAGAAAAAACCCAGGGGATTGACACCTACCTGCAAGGGCCTTTTGTTCGATCACAGGAATGCGCAGGAGGTGGAAGTTTCAGGAGTTTAGGGGGAGGGAGGGACGAGTTAAGAAGCGGGCGGTTAACCCTTCGAGAGGTCAGGTAACGTCGCTCCACTCTTGTGCTGCAACGCCCGCTCCGGTTTAAGCGATCACAAGGCTCCAACGCTGGGGAGTTTTACCGCCACAGTCACCGGTGGCAACAACACAAAGCTTTCACATTAATTGTTCTTGTTTAGATCCCTGAATTTCTTGGTTCGGTAATGCCTCGATTTTAAAATTCTCATCCTTGTTTTCAAATCCCTCCATGGCCCTCGCCCCTCGCTATCTCTGTAACCTCCTCCAGCCCCTACAACCCCCCGAGATCTCTGCGCTCCTCCAATTCTGGCCTCTTGCGCATCCTCCGATTTCCATCGCTCCACCATTGGCGGCCGTGCCTTCAGCTGCCTGGGCCCTAAGTTCTGGAATTCCCTCCCTAAACCTCTCCACCTCTCTCTCCTCCTTTAAGACACTCCTTAAAACCCACCTCTTTGACCAAGCTTTTGGTCGCCTGTCCCTAATATTTCCTTCTGTGGCTCGATGTTAAATTTTGTTTGATAATCGCTCCTGTAATGCACCTTGGGATGTTTTATTACGTTAAAGGCGCTGTATTGGAGGAGCGCAGGGATCTCGGAGGGTCGTAGGGCTGGAGGTGGTTACAGAGATAGGGTGAGGAAAGACCATGGAGGGATTTGAAGATTATCGCTCATCCTTCTATATCACCACCTCTTAGACGCCTCCTTCCCGGGCTTAAAAGCCCCATTTTCTTCAGAATCCAGTCCCCCTCTGACTAGGATCTCGTTAGTGGACGACCCGCTCGCACATTTGAACTTAAATGCCGTTGGTTCCTTACACATTCCTGATGAGACAATCTGCAGTGTGGCTTGAGAGCAGGAACCCTGCTGGGACAGGCCTGTCGCCCTCCCACCGGGGCCTCTGTCATCAGGCCTGCAGCATCCAAATAAACCCACATCAGTCCCTCCCTGCTCTCCCAGCAGGTGGGTTTTTCTCCACTCGATATGTAGGAGAAGCGACCCCCACAGCCTAAAACATTCTCGTTGTTAATGGAGACACATCTATCCAGTTACTATCGGAGGTGTCATCTTTCAGATGAGACGCCCTCTCGGGTGGACGTGAAGGATCCCGTGGCACGATTTTGAAGAAGAGCAGGGGGACGTTCTCCCCGGTGTCCTGGGGCCAATATTTGCCCCTCAACCAACATCACTAAAAACAGATGATCTGGTCATCATCCCATTGCTCTTTGTGGGATCTTGCTGTGCGCAAATTGTCTGCCGCGTTTCCTACAACAGTGACTACACTTCATAAAGTACCTCATTGGCTGTAAAGCATTGAGGTCGTGAAAGGCGCTGTATAAACAGCAAGTCTTTCATTGAAAGTGCTTTATCAGTGCACATTATTTAATTGCAGGTCACATTATATTCTGGACCTGTCCTCCCTTTAGGCACCAATACATCTACTTGTCTTTCTCTCTCCGCACCCCCCCCCAACCCTTTACTTTGAAAGATATTTGAACTTCCTGATAACACAAATAGCTCACAAAAGACGGCCATGAGGAACTTTGTATTTTTTCCGTAGAACACATGGATTGGCAAACGAGACCCACTCCCACCCGTGCTTATTCAGGCGGCCTTCGATCCTGTACAGAATATTAAATGGGAGGGGGAGGGGAGGCATTTCAATGTTTGGAACCTCTGCAAGTAGATTTCATGTTAAAGGTATATTTTTATTCTTCAGGAATCGTGCTTGGGAAGCACGCAGGTAACAGCTCAACAACTCCCATTTATAGAGCGCCTTTAACGTAGTAAAACGTCCCAAGGCGCTTCACAGGAGCGATTATCAAACAAAATGTGACACCGAGCCACATAGAATCATAGAATGGGATAGCACAGGAGACCATTCGGCCCATCGTGCCTGTGCCGGCTCTTTGGTCGCGCTCTCCAATTAGTCCCACTCTCCCTGCTCTTTCCCCACAGCCCTGCAAATGTTTCCCGTTCAAGTATTTACCCAATTCTCTTTTGAAAGTTAATATTGAATCTGCTTCCACCGCCCTTTCAGGCAGCGCATTCCAGATCACAACAACTCGCTGAGTAAAAAAAAAATGTTTCCTCATCTCCCCCTCTGGTTCTTTTGCCAATCACCTTCAATCTGTGCCCACTGGTTACCGACCCTCCTGTCACTGGAAACAGTTTTCCCTAATTTACTCTCAAAACCCTTCACGATTTTGAACACCTCTATTAAATCTCCCCTTAACCTTCTCTGCTCTAAAGGAGAACAAGCCCAGCTTCTCCAGTCTTTCCGCGTGACTGAAGTCCCTCATCCCGAGACCATTCCAGTAAATCTCCTCTGCACCCTCTCCAAGGCCTGGACATCCTTCCTAAAGGTGCGGTGCCCAGAATTGGCCACAATCTCCAGCTGGGGCCGAACCAGTGTTCTATAAAGGGTTTAGCGTAACTTCCTTACATTTGTACTCTATTCCTCTATTTATAAAGCCAAGGGTCCCATGTGCTTTTTCACAGCCTTCTCAACCTGCCCTGCCACCTTCAAAGGTTTGTGTACATACACCCCCAGGTCTCTCTGTCCCTGCATCCCCTTTAAAATTGGACCATTCAGTTTATATTGCCTCTCCTCAATCTTCCCACCAAAATGAATCACTTCACACTTGTGTGTGTTAAATTTCACCTGCCGTGTGTCTGCCCATTTCACCAGTCTGTCCGTGTCTTCCTGAAGTCTGTTACTATCCTCCTCACTGTTCACTGCCTTTCCGAGTTTCGTGTCAGATGCAAACTTTGAAATTATGCCCTGTACACCCAAGTCCAGGTCATTAAAAAGAGCAGTGGTCCTAATACCGACCCCTAGGAAACATCACTGTATAATTCCCTCCAGTCTGAAAAACACCACTCGCCCCGACTCGGTTTTATGTCCCTTAGCCAATTTTGTATCCGTGCATAAAGAGATATTAGGGCAAGCTTGGTCAAAGAGGTAGCTTTTAAGAAGCATCATAAAGGAGAGAGAGGCGGAGAGGTTTAGGGAGGGAATTCCAGAGCTTGGGGCCCAGGCAGCTGAAGGCACGGCCGCCAATGGTGGAGCGATGGAAATCAGGAATGCGCAAGAGGCCAGAATTGGAGGAGCGCAGAGATCTCGGAGGGTTGTAGGGCTGGAGAGGTTGGGTGAGTGGGACTTGGTGCGAGTTAGAATACAGGCAGTAAAGTCTTGGATGAGCTCAAGTTTACGAGCGCTCAGTCACTGAACACAGCTCACTTCAGGCAGAGTGAGGACACTTGGTGTTTTTTGCTACAATGCTGCCCCCCTCCTGCAGCATTTATAAATACAGCTTTAGATCATTTATTTCCCCCCCACCCCTCAGACATTAATTCAAGCGATGTGCTGCAGCCGCGACAGCAAGCAAGCACGATCGATACACTCCTCCCCCCCTCCTCCTCCCCACGGGGGAGCACAGGGAACGAAGAAGCGATTTGATTGTAGGGAGCGTCTCAGTATAACCCGATTGTCGTCCTCCGCTCGATGTCCAACCCGTGGGGTCTGGCTGCACGGGATAGTGAAGCAGGAGTTTCTCTCCCCCCCCCCCCCAGCCCCTGCCCAACCCAGGGCACAACACTTCACCATTCTGGCTGAGGTCAGATAACACAGACCCCTCAGATTGTGACCCTCTGTTCTGCGTCGGTCCCTGGGTAAAGGCAGCGAGAGACAAGGGAGGCAGGGGACTCTCCCCCCTCCTCCCTGTCCTGTACACCAAGCAGCAAAGAAAGACTTGCATTTCTATAGTGCCTTTCACCACCTCAGGACGTCCTAAAGCGCTTTACAGCCAATTAAGTAGTTTTGAAATGTAGTCACTGTTGTAGAGATGGCTTATCGGGGGAAGGCAGCAGCAGCCAACTTCCTGGCACCATGGGTGGTCCTGCTGCACAGGACGGGAGGAAAAAGAACGGGAGAGCTATAGTGATAGGGGATTCTACTGTAAGGGGAATAGATAGGCGTTTCTGCGGCCGCAAATGAGACTCCAGGATGGTATGTTGCCTCCCTGGTGCAAGGGTCAAGGATGTCTCGGGGCGGCTGCAGGGCATTCTGGAGGGGGAGGGTGAACAGCCAGTTGTCATGGTGTATATAGGTACCAACGATATAGGTAAAAAATGGGATGAGGTCCTAAAAGCTGAATATAGGGAGTTAGGAGGTAAATTAAAAAATAGGACCTCAAAAGGTAGTAATCTCAGGATTGCTACCAGTGCCACGTGCTAGTCAGAGTAGAAATAGAAGGATATTTCAGATGAATACTGTGGCTAGAGAATGGTGCAAGGGGGAGGGATTCAAATTCCTGGGACATTGGAACCGGTTCTGGGGGAGGTGGGACCAGTACAAACTGGACGGATTGCACCTGGGCAGGACCGGAACCGATGTCCTAGGGGGGAGTGTTTGCTAGTGCTGTTGGGGAGGGTTTAAACTAAAATGGCAGGGGGTTGGGAACCTGTGCAGGGAGACAGAGGAAAGGGAAGCAAGGATAGAAACAAAAGACAGGAAGGAGAAAAACAAAAGTGGAAGGCAGAGAAATCAAACAGGGCCACAGTAAATAATAATTCTAAAAGGACTAAGTGTTAAAAAATCAAGCCTGAAGGCTTTTTGTGTCTTAATGCGAGGAGCATTCATAATAAGGTGGATGAATTAGCTGTGCAAATAGATGTAAACGGATATGATATAATTGGGATTACGGAGACATGGCTCCAGGGTGACCAAGACTGGGAATTCAACATCCAGGTGTATTCAATATTCAGGAAGGACAGGAAAAAAGGAAAAGGAGGTGGGGTAGCATTGCTGGTTAAAGAGGAGATTAACACAATAGCAAGGAAGGATATTAGCTCTGATGATGTGGAATCTGTATGGGCAGAGCTGAGAAATACCAAGGGGCGGAAAATGTTAGTGGGAGTGGTATACAGACCCCCAAACAGTAATGCTGAGGTTGGGGATGGCATTAAACAGGAAATTAGAGATGCGTGCAATAAGGGCACAGCAGTTATCATGGGTGACTTTAATCTACAAATAGATTGGGCTAACCAAATTAGTAACAATACTGTGGAGGAGGAATTCCTAGAGTGTATATGGGATGGTTTCCTGGACAAATATGTCGAAGAACCAACTAGAGATCAGGCCATCTTAAACTGGGTATTATGTAATGAGAAAGGATTAATTAGCAATCTTGTTATGCGAGGCCCCTTGGGGAGGAGCGATCAGAATATGATCGAATTCTTCATTAAGATGGAGAGTGAAGTTGTAGTTGACTCAGAGACTAGGGTCCTGAATTTAAATAAAGGAAACTACGATGGCACGAGTTGGCTAGGATGGATTGGGGAATGTTACTTAAAGGGTTGACGGTGGATAGGCAATGGCAAACATTTAAAGATCGCATGAATGAACTACAGAATTTGTTCATCCTTGTTTGGCATAAAAATAAAACAAAAAAGGTGACTCAACCGTGACTAACAAGGGAAATTAGGGATAGCATAAGATCCAAGGAGAGGACATATAAATTGGCCAGAAAAAGCAGCAAACTTGAGGATTGGGAGCAGTTTAGGATTCAGCAAAGGAGGACAAAGGGATTAATTAAGAGGGGGAAAATAGAATATGAGTGTAAGCTTGCAGGGAACATAAAAACTGACTGCAAGAGCTTCTATAGATATGTGAAGAGAAAAAGATTGCAGTCAGAATCAGGGGAATTTATAATGGGGAACAAAGAAATGGCAGACCAATTAAATACATACTTTGGATCTGGCTTCACAAAGGAGGACACAAATAACCTCCCAGAGATGTCGGGGAACATAGGATCTAATGAGAGGGAGGAATTGAATGAAATCAGTATTTGTAGGGAAATGGTGTTAGGGAAATTGATGGGATTGAAGGCCGATAAATCCCCAGGGCCTGATAATCTACATCCTAGGGTACTTAAGGAAGTGGCCCTAGAAATAGTAGATGCATTGCTGGTCATCTTCCAAAATTCTACAGACTCTGGAACAGTTCCCATGGATTGGAGGATAGCTAATGCAACCCCACTATTTAAAAAAGTTGGTTGAGAGAAAACGGGGAATTATAGACATCGGTAGTGGGGAAAATGCTAGAGTCCATTATAAAAGATGTAATAGCTGAGCACTTGGAAAACAGTGACAGGATTGGACAAAGTCAACATGGATTTACAAAAGGTAAATTATGCTTGACTAATCTACTGGAATTTTTTGAGGATGTAACTGGTAGAATAGATAAGGGAGAACCAGTGGATGTGGTGTATTTGGACTTTCAGAAAGCTTTCGAGAAGGTCCCGCCTAAGAGATTAGCGTGCAAAGTTAAAGTACATGGGATTGGGAGTAAGGTACTGACTTGGATAGAGAACTGGTTGGCAGACAGGAATAAACAGGTCTTTTTCGAGTGGCAGGCAGTGACTAGTGGGGTACCGCAGGGATTGGTGCTAGGGATATATATATATGGATCTAGACGAGGGAACTAGATGTAATATCTCCAAGTTTGCAGACGACACAAAGTTGGGTGGGCGTGTGTACTGTGAGGAGGATGCAGAGAAACTCCAGTATGATTTGGACAGGTTGGGTGATTGGACAGATGCAGTATAATGTGGATAAATGCAAGGTTATCCACTTTGGTGGCAAAAACAGGAAGGCAGATTATTATCTGAATGGCAATAGGTTGGGAAAAGGGGAAGTGCAACGAGACCTGGGTGTCCTTGTGCACCAGTTGCTGAAGGTAAGCATGCAGGCGGTTAAGGCGGCAAATGGTATGTTGGCCTTCATAGCGAGAGGATTCGAGTACAGGAGCAAGGATGTCTTGCTGCAGTTGTACAGGGCCTTGGTGAGACCACACCTTGGAGTACTGTGTGCAGTTTTGGTCGCCTTATCTGAGGAAGGATGTTCTTGCCATGGAGGGAGTGCAGCGATGATTCACCAGACGGATACCTGGGATGGCAGGAATGACGTATGAGGAGAGATTGGGTCGATTAGGCTTATATTCACTAGAGTTTAGAAGAATGAGAGGGGATCTCATTGAAACTTATAAAATTCTAACAGGACTAGACACAGAAAGGATGTTCCCAATGGTGGGGGAGTCCAGAACCAGGGGTCACAGTTTAAGGATAAGGGGTAAGCCATTTAGGACGGAGATGAGGAGGAATTTCTTCACCCAGAGAGTGGTGAACCTGTGGAATTCTCTGCCACAGAAGGCAGTAGAGGCCAATTCATTAAATATATTCAAGAAGGAGTTAGATATATTTCTTAAGGCTAAAGGGATATGGGGAGAAGGCAGGTACAGGGTACTGAATTTGGATGATCAGCCATGATCTCATTAAATGGCAGAACAGGCTCGCGGGGCCAAATGGCCTACTCCTGCTCCTATCTTCTATGTTTCTAATGTAGGAAATGCAGCAGCCAATTTGTACACAGCAAGCTCCCACAAACAGCAATGTGATAATGACCAGATCCTCTGTTTTTAGTGATGTTGGTTGAGGGATAAATATTGGCCCAGGACACCAGGGATAACTCCCCCCTGCTCTTCTTTGAATAGTGCCCTGGGATCTTTTACGTCCAGCCGAGAGGGAACATAGGGCCTCTGTTTAATGCCACATCTGAAAGATGGTATTGCCAACCCGGCAGCCCTCCCGCAGAGCACCACAGAAGAAATGGCACAGATAAATGACAAAGATTTTTAAAAAAGAGATTGAAGGTGTTTAATTGCTGTGGGATCATACAGGTGCTCAGGCAAAGCCAGGCTCTTCCCCAGTCAAGTAGCCATGGACTACCCAGGGAAGGTAGCAGAGGCCTGCCAGTGGTACAGTGATCAGCATACTCCCACAGTTAGCACTCATCAGGGGGAGCAAGAGGATTTGATAAAGTGATTTATATTTGAATATTCAGCACTAACTCGCGGTTTTAGAAAGATCAATGTAGGATAAGTGCTATTTTCAGAAGATTACAAACATTAGGTTGAAAGCATTAAAAACAAGCTCAGTCAGGCACTCTGACCTAGTTAATTATTAATGGTAGAGGTTAATTGCACTAGTGTCTCGGAACTAGTTAACCTAATGAAGATGTGGAAACACAACCTCCCACAGGGCAGCAGGAGCACAACTAACCAGTTGCTCGGATTGTGTTAGCAGCAGAGGACACCAGCCTGGAGTACAGATTCAGCCTTAGCCCCGCCCCACATCAACAGCAAGAACGAGCAGCACGCCACCCATTGAGACTTTCTGCCCACTTAAAAAAAAAAATCAGTCAAGACCTCAAAAAAAAACTCAATCAGAAAATTTAGCGGGCGAGTCATTGACCAAGTTTGAAAACTTCTCGCTTGCCCCTCAAACCTTCAGCCAGCCAGATCCAAAACTAGATGTGTGGCAGCTGAAGGAAGGACGTTGAAAGTTGGCTCGCATCGTCGAAATGCACACAGGCAATAATTGTCCAGGTAACATTGGAAGAAACCAATTGTTAGAAAGCCTGAAGCACTTGCTCGATTCTGATGTCCTTCATCCAACCCAGCTACCTGCAGACTGACCCTCCCATGAGGATTGTGTGTTCCAAATCACTCCAAGTGGACACAGGTGTAGCAAAGTGTGAATTTTATTCCAATACATTTTATTCCAATTTTTTTTTAACAAAAATAAGTTGAAGTCCTCCCTCTGGACTTGTGGGTTACCTGGGGGAGGAAAGATTTGAAGAATAATTATAGGGAGACTCATGGGGGCAGTTGAGGAAGATACCAAGAGTTGTCACTGTGGGGCTATAGCTCAAGGGGTTGAGCCGAGAGGGTGAAAGTTAGAGGAATTGAATATTGTACACAATTATTGGGCAATCTTCACACTCCAAATCCATTGCTTGGGGTGGAGGAGTCAATCATGAAGGATCCAGTTAAGATTTGTAGAGAGCGATAGTAGTTTCAAAAATCTCCTCTCCCCCACCCTCCCAATTAAAGTTAAGGACAGAAATAGTTACATGAGTGGCTTGTTAATTAACATTGGTGGAATTTAAGGATTCATAATTAGTTCTGAGCAAGCTCATGTCTCTAGCTAGATACACACCATCCCATGTCCCTGCCCATTGAAATGAAATCACCCCCCCCCCCCAATCATAACTCGGGCAATAAATTCCACGACTGCCAAGAACAGTTGAGTTTGACCACATTCCAGCTTTGTGTCCTCAGGACTGGAGGACTCCAGGGACCAATATATCAGGGAGTGGGTGCAAATACAGCAGACAACGACAAACTGGATGCAACACATCCCAAGGTGACCAAAATGCATCATTTGGCAGTGCACCCTCTTCAAGATGTTAAAGTTATCACAATGGCGAGTGACTTTACACTACTTGGTACAGGAATTGAATCCCAACCCAGCTTCACATTTGACCCAAGTACAAGAATTAAGAGCAGGAGTAGGCTGTGATAACACCGAGCACACTCAAGACTTTGAATAGTTTAAAAGCAGAGCCTCTCCCCCCAAAAATGACATGGCCAGCCATCCCATTACAAGAGTGCCTGGGTCTCTCGTATTCTCTCCTAACCCAACTTCCCTTCAACGAGCTGATTAATCCTTGGGCTCTTACCTTTCAAATATTTCTTCAGTATTTCCCAAGCAGTTACTTTTTCCCAGCTACTTTTTTCACTTTGCTGGAATCTTTTCCCTAGGGTATAAAAAAAAAGTATTCAGCAGGTTTCTGCTACAGCAATAGGCTTCTTGCCAGCAAGACACATTTTCATAACACGTCAATTGCCCCAAGGGACTTTTAAAAAAAAAATCTTTATTTGCTTATGGGATGTGGGCGTTGCTGGCAAGGCCAGCATTTATTGCCCATCCCTAATTGCCCTCAAGGTGGTGGTGAGCCACCTTCTTGAACCGCTGCAGTCCGTGTGGTGAAGGTACTCCCACAGTGCTGTAAGGGAGCGAGTTCCAGGATTTTGACCCAGCGACAATGAAGGAACAGCCGATATATTTCCAAGTCAGGATGGTGTGTAGCTTGGAGATGGTGGTGTTCCCATGCACCTGCTGCCCGTGTCATGCTAGGTGGTAGAGGTCATGGGTTTGGAGGTGCTGCCGAAGAAGCCTTGGCGAGTTGCTGCAGTGCATCTTGTAGATGGTGCACTGCAGCCACAGTACGCCAGTGATGGAGGGAGTGAATGTTTAAAGGTGGTGGATGGGGTGCCAATCAAACTGGCTGCTTTATCCTGGATGGTGTCGAGCTGAGTGTTGTTGGAGCTGCACCCATCCAGGCAAGTGGAGAGTATTCCATCACACTCCTGACTTGTGCCTTGCAGATGGTGGAAAGGCTTTGGGGAGTCAGGAGGGGAGACACTCGCTGCAGAATATCTAGCCTCTGACCTGCTCTTGTTGCCACAGTATTTATGTGGCTGGTCCAGTTAAGTTTCTGGTTAATGGTGACCTCCAGGATGTTGATGGTGGGGGAATTTGGCGATGTTGAATGTCAAGGGGAGGTGGTTAGACTCTCGCTTGGAGATATTTGTGCCACAGAAGTGCCAGGCAATGACTGTTATTTGCCACTTAGCCCAAGCCTGAATGTCATCCAGGTCTTGTTGCATGCAGGCATGGACTGCTTCATTATCTGAGGAGTTGTAAATGGCACTGAACACTGCAGTCATCAGCGAACATCCCCATTTCTGACCTTATGTTGGAGGGAAGGTCATTGATGAAGCAGCTGAAGATGGTTGGGCCTAGGATGCTGCCCTGAGGAACTCCTGCAGCAATGTCCTGGGGCTGTGATGTTTGACCTTCAACCACCACAACCATCTTCCTTTGTGCTAGGTATGACTCCAGCCAGTGGAGCGTTTTCCCCCTGAATCCAACTGACTTCAGTTTTACCAGGGCTTCTTGATGCCACACTCGGTCAAATGCTGCCTTGATGTCAAGGGCAGTCACTCACCTCACTTCTGGAATTCAGCTCCTTTGTCCATGTTTGGACCAAGGCTGCAACTTCACACAGAATGGACTCATTTGGGAAGAGTTGACCAAACACAGTTGAAGATGAGACTTTTAAAAAGCAGAGAAGTATAGGTATGGGGCTAAAGAATGGATCTCCTATAGTGGGGGGACCTAGACAGCTGAAAGCTGTAAACATGTTATAGGGCCACAGATAAAGATGCAAACAAGACCAGAATCAAAGTGGGATTTGGGTTTGGGAGAAAGATAGGACAAGTATTATGAATGAGGCATTGGGAGAGACAGTAGAGATGAGGGTGGCTGTGGAACTCAGGCAAGTTGGAGTTAGCACAGGGATGAATTAGAGGCTTACATTTGAAAAGTCAGGTCTTGGTGACAAGTGTGACCGAGCGTTTGTCTCTTCCTTCCAGCCCAATCATAACCTACTCAGCTCAAGATTAGCCGAGTGCGAGGCGATGGAAGCAGTAGTGCACTGGAACCCTCGGCCACATGACTTGCTGCCTGAAGAGAGGACCAAGGTGTGGTAGAGGCAACATGTCAACAGGAGTTACGTTAGTTAGAAAGTTCTGTTAACTCCCATCTGGAGTACAGTGTTCCATTCTGAGCACCGCATCTCAGGAAAGATATTGGCTGCAAGACTCATTGTATCCACTGCAGAGTCACCAGAATGACAGCAAGGCTTAGAGGGGTAAATGAGGACAGCTTGTATAGACTAGGCTTGTTTTCCATTGTGTATAGAAGATTAAGTGCTGATCTAATCGAGGTGTTTATTATTAAAAAAAGGAATTGATGGGGTTAGATCGAGAGAAACTATTTCATCTGGTGGGCGAGTCCAGAACAAGGGGCATAACCTTAAAATTAGAGTCAGGAAGCACTTCTTCACACAAAGGGTAGTGGAAATCTGAACTCTCCAAAAAGCATTGATTGATAGATTTTTATTGGGTAAGAGTATTAAGGGTTATAAAACCAAGGTGGGTAGATGGAGTTGAAATACAGATCAGCCATGATCTAACTGAATGGTCTCCTGTTCCTAGGCAATAGGATACAACAGGTGCATGGAACATCTGATACAACATTTGTCCCCACTAAGCTCCAGCCAATTCTTTGCAATATTTTCATCTTCTGACACCCTCCAACATCCAGCAAGTTTTCTCCAGCCTCCCAGGACCGCACCATACTCGCCATTCCTTTTGGAACGCTGCTTGCTCCCTCAACGACAATCTTTCAGCCACTATAGGTCTGTTTCCTAGAACTCTCCCAACACGACCTTCCTTTGCTACCTGTAGGCGAAATGGCAGCCTTCGCAGCCAATTTGATGGGAGTATGGAGGAAAGGTAGAGATATGTAAAGTAGAATAGCTCCAGTCCAAGGGAACAAGCTTCCTCCATGCAGCAATTTCCATGATTCTCAATAAAAGGTCAGCTCATGCCTTCGCTCTGCCTGCATCGTGTATTCCTGCATTTCCTGCTTACTGTCCAGCTAACCCTCCGGCAAGATGCTCCAAGCGGTTAATCAGAGAGGAGCACTTTATAAAAAAAATGTAAAGAATTGTTGCCACCCAAGTTGGAGTAGCCTTGAATTGAATAGATAGTCCATGCAAAATATGAAAGACAAGTTATTTATATAGTTTCCCTAAATGCAAGCATTATCTGGAGAGGCTGCAGGGAAGAGTGGAGGTTGCATCATGTTGGGTTGTTGTACACAAGGCTCCAGATACTAGACTCCAACAGTCTAGGGTTGGGACACTTCAATTAGCTTTGCACAGAACTTTGAACTGGTCAACCATGTTGCAAGTGGAATAGACTGGAGTAACGCTTCCCCCTCAGGGCGAGGAGATTCAGGCACCAAAACATTCCTGCAGGAACATTCAAGTAATCAGAGCTGGAGAAACAAGGACTTGAGAGAACAAGCAGCAGCTTCACAAAGCAAGCTTCTATTTATTACATCACATCCAATTTAGGTTTGGGAGGAAAGACTGAAATTCAAGCTTACCTTTTTAACTGGCAGTTCCTCACTAGATTCCTCTCTGGGAAAAAGGAAAAACATTCACTAATCAACACTTCCTCAAATGTCAAATTGTCAAGGATGTTAAGAAAACAGGTCACTTACTCGGTCTTTTCAGCTTCTAGTTTCTTCTTCTGAAAAGAAAAGAATGTTACAGGACCAGCTCAAAAGGTTTGGGAATGGGCAAGGCTTTTGTGAGACCCAGCTAGAGCAAGAGCAGAGATAGCAGATACCTTTGAAAGCCCTGCCTTCTTGGTGGATGCAGGTCTTTTTGCTGGCTTGGGAGGAGTTTCCTCTTCCTCCTCCTGTGCTTCCTCCTCCTCCCCCCCATCATCGTCGTCGTCATCCTCCTCTTCCCATGAGTAATCTTCTACTGGAGATTCAAGAGAATATCATCAAGCCAAACTTGATCAACCAATAGGAATGACTGCAGCCAGCAATCCCTCTCTAGTTAGCAAACTTACTGCCATAGAAACACCCCAGGACAAGGGGTGGTTGGTGGGCAGATCTACAATAGGATTGATCCTAGCCTCAATAGCTTTGCATCCCTCAATACACTCAAGGTGACTCAATGGGGGGGGGGGGTACTTGACCCAAGGAACTAGTACAGGCTTTGATGTGCTGTTGAACTGAAAGCAAACAGCACCCTTGACATCAAGAGACTTCCAGCACAGAAGGGAGCAGGAAGGGAGAGCTAAGCAAAGGGAATTAGAGCAGACATTCTTCATCCCTGCCTTGAGCAAGGGCTTGAAAAAGGCCATTGTTCCAGATAATTGTTCAATGATACCCAATCAGATCATCTTGACAGGATACCCACACAATTGGATAGCCTATTGACACTCATTAGCTAGGCCAACACAAAGATTGGCCACTTTGGCATAGAAATAAGGGACACTGGACCTATGGAAGCAAAGTGCAGAACAAGTCAACATCTAGAGAGTTATTTAAAAAATAACTAGAATTGGGTGAACATTAAGAATCCAACTCTTGTACTTACAGACCATGTTTTGACCAGTTATGTACACAGGCCCAGATCCACTCTTCAATCTGAAAGTAACCGGGGGAGTCAGCTCAACGCCACAGATTATGGTCTGGGGAGAGATCAGGATTATCCAGAAATATAATTCCAGCAACTCTGCAAGTGCGACACACAGAAGGGAAAGGCAGCACAGAGATCATGTTGCAGTATAGAGAAATGAGTCACTTCAAGGAGGGAAAAAAAGTGGCCACAAACACCATTAAAGATGGGAATCACAAGTAAAACCCTTCACACAGCTACTGGCACCAGCAGAAAGCGGCTGAATAACTAACCATGGGCAGGATGGAAAGCTGCAGGGTAGCAATGGGAACCGGCGCACTCTCATCTTCTGGTACAATTTCCACAATGTTCAGTTCATCTTTAGCACCAACTCCCAAACATATCTGGAGGTTAAAGAGACACAACCTGGATATTAAACTGCAGTACAGAAACAGCACAGGCTAGGTGGCTAACTTTACAGAACTTTGGGGGGGTGTGGAGGAGAAGAGGGAGGCAGGGAAAACACCTCATTTACAACATGTGGCCATTCCTCCATCGGAAAATACTCCCAGGGGTGGGGGGCACCAGACACTGGCCAGTAAGGGGGTGGGGGGGGTGGGAGACCATTGGTAGTCTTTCACTGCTTTACAGAAAACACCTAAAAGTAAGGTACCTTTACCCCCCCCACCCACCACCTCCCCTCACCCACCACCTCCCCTCACCCATGTTCTCCATTATGGCAGAGTGATGGCAATCTGTGATGGCCAATGTCCTTCTGGTACCTTGGAAGAACGGCCATTCTTCCTGCCTGAACCTGGACACCGTGTTAACAGCCCCTTTCTCCAGGGGCCGCACATTTTGTACCTCTCCCAGCCCAAGTTTACTGAAGCCATTTGCACCACCTGACTGGCTCAGTAGAACACTGAGACACATCAAATCTGTGGAACAAGATTGTCAAACCCTCAAGTCAGAATGTTGTGCATTCAAACACATTATCTAGGTCAACACTCCAGTGCTGTACAGAGGGACTGCTGCATTGTCAGAGGTGCGGTCCTTTGGATGAGATGCTAAGGCCAGGCCCCTTCTGCCCTCAGGTGGACATACAAGGTCCCTTGGCACTATTTGAAGAGCAGGCTGCTCACCTATTGATCTGGGCCAACATTTCTCCTTTAACCAGCATCTCCAAAAGCAGATTAACTGGCCATTTCTCTCTCTGCTGTTTGTGGGAGCTTGCTGTGTGAAAATTAGAGGCTGGTCTTGCCGACACTTCAAAGTAATTCAATGGCTGAGAAGTGCTTTGAGAGGTTTGGAGGTCAGGAAAGCAGGAAAACGCAGAATATCAAAATCGGACGACAATAGCTTTGAAAGGATTGTTCTAGGTTTTAAGCTATATTTAAACATCAATCATCAGAGATAAAAGGCCCACTCCTGCAGTCTGTAGTTCAATTCATCCATCAAGGATTTATCAGGCCAATTCACCCTTGAAAACACAGCCTATGTTGGATGGCAGACCCTTAGGCACCAGTTCTCCAGTAAATAAAAAACAAAAATCACACATGGCCATTCTTCATGGAAGCCTAGGCTACTGCTAAGCTGGAGACTCTTCTCAACCAGTGTCCAGTTTATATATAGAATCTTACAGCACAGAAGGAAGCCATTCAGCCCATCACATCTGTGCCAGCTCTCAGCTTCTCGTCCTCCCCGAAATAACCCAGCAAATTAGTCCTCAAGTAAATGTCCAATTGCCTTTTGCACGTTCCTATGGAGCCTGCTTCCACCACCTTCTCCAGTAGTGCGTTCCAGATCTCAACAACCCTCTGGGGAGGGGGGGAACCCTAATTTCCCCTCTAGGTCTTCTTCGCTAATTATTTTCAAGCTGACCTCTGGTTATCAACCCTCCTGCCAGAATATATTTTCCTCCTTTCATCCTAACCCAAAGCCATGGTCGCTATTCAGCTTCCATCCTGCGCCAATCACCTAACTCAGCACAGCCTAGGCTGCCATGCCACTGGTCAGTGCCCTCAGCCACCAGGAAGCTCCAGCCAGCGTTCTCTGAAGGCACCAAATCAACCCAGAACCTTCTCCAAATGGCCGTTATTCACACGCACCATGAACATTCAGAGCTGGGAAGCACCACAGCCAAGCCTCCGCTTGCACATACCGTCACTATCCCAATAAACTGCTGGTAAAGAAGAACCATCATGGCCGATGCACCTTCTCCCAATGCAGGGGTGCGGCAGCCAACTGCAGGAATCGGCACAAACCAGATCAAATCTGGGATGTTTCTGCTTTGTACAGGTCACCGAGGAACCCGGCATCCAGATGCTCGATCTCACACCTGGTCACTTACAGGAATGTCTCCACGTGCAACAAGAACATCCCAGCTCCAGGTAGGGTTGCCAACTCTCCAGGATTGGCCTGGAATCTCCAGGAATTAAAGATTAATCTCCAGGAAACTGCAGCAAGCAAACCAGGAGAAAAAGATCATAGGGGCATTTGAACACTTGTTTAATTAGTTATACAAATACTAGCAACGGGGGAAGAATAGGCTGTTGGAGGCAGGAGGTCTCCTGACCTCCAGGGAGAAAAGGTACCTCAGAGCAGGTTGCCCGTTTTCCCACTGGGAGAAGCATGGCGATAAAAGCCATGGAGGAGCCAGAACACACCCCCCACCCCACTAACGAACACAGCCATTTGTAAAGTCTCCCCATTACCGTCTTCAAAGCCAGTTGATGTTCACAGAGCTCGTCATCTGTAATTTCAAATTTCTGCGTCGTCTGTAGTGCGTTCAACTCGCAACCTGCGGATGAATTAAACAATCTGGGCTCAGCTTTCTCCACGCCTTCAAAAATAGCTTTCTGAACTTCAATCTATTCTCCGCATCAACGTACACATTCCGAGGGATTTGGAGGATTCCAGGAGGAATAGAGAGATCTGAGAAGTGGGCGGCCACATGGGATTAGGACTAGGAGGGTAAACAACACAGACTGGTTAGGTAGACTAGCCGGTCGGTGTCACAATTTCGATAATTCAGGAAGTGCCAAGTTAGCAGTTTAGAGAATCTCAGCAACAATCAGAACACCAGAATCATCCAGCATCCCCAAGGGGAAGGGGACACAGTCCCCCACCACCCCCCCCGGCCATTTCAGGCAGCCTTCCCAATCTTATCTGGCTGTCTAATTACCACATGGGGACATAGTCAAACTATTGACCTATAGAAAGACAGACTTGCATTTTATAGCACCCGAGACATCCGGTGGTAGTGAAAAAGCATTTTACAGCCAATGAAGTACTTTGGAAGTGTAGTCATTGTTGTAATGTGGGAACCGTGGCAGCCAATTTGCGCACAGGAAGCTCCCACAAACAGCAATGTGATAATGACCAGATAATCTGTTTTTGTTAAGTTGGTGGAGGGATAAATATTGTCCAGGACACCAGGGAGAACTCCCCTGCTCTTCTTCGAAATAGTGCCATGGGATCTTTTACAGCCACCCGAGAGCAGACGGGGCCTCGGTTTAACGTATCAGCAGAAAGACGGCACCTCCGACAGTGCAGCACTCCCTCCGTACTGCACTGGAGTGTCAGCCTTGATTTATGTGCTAAAGTCCCTGGAGTGAGACTTGAACCCATAACCTTCTGACTCAGACACGAGTGTGCTACCCACTCAGCTACAGCGGACACCGATAGACAACCCATTGACTGTCCAGTATGCAGAATAGGCACTTGGGTGAGCTATTGAGATCTCCAACCCAACTTCATCATGGAGGAGGACAAGCAAGAAAGTTAAAAAGGCAAGCTTAGGTGGGAGAGGCCACGGGTAAAAGTGGTCCTGGAACAACTATCCCTCAAAAAATGATTCTGGTCATTATCACATTGCGGTTTGTCGGAACTTGCTGTGCGCAAATAGGCTGCCGCATTTCCGACATTACACTTCAAAAAGTACTTCATTGGCTGTAAATTGCTTTGGGACGTCCCGAGGTTGTGAAAAAAGGCGCTGAGAAATGCAAGTCTTTGAGAAAGGACATTAATGTACAAGTAATTATGGAATGACAAAATATCAAGATTCATTATTTAAAAACAGAAAAACTTTATAACATTTGTTTTTGACGCTCAGGACAGAATTGATAGCCTGATCAAGGTCACATGTTCCTTACTCCATAGGACAGCAATTGGCCGGTCGGTTTTGCTGGTGTTGCTTTTATTTGAGGTCATTCTTCAGGTGTTCTATAAAAAGGAAGGAGATAAATTCTCAGCAAATCCAAAATTAACAGAGTGGTAAAGACAAACCCCACAATAGCACAGCAGGCCCAGGAAGGGAGCTTGTCCTGGGACCGAGAGAGAGGGGAAGGTTTTACTAGAGGAGCAAGGACACTCCAGGACTGGAGCACAACCTAGGCCAACACTGCCCCTTGGAGGAGACAAAAAACTCTGCTTGTTCAGGTAGGTGGAAAATGTCCCTTGGCATTATTTAAAAAGAGTGGGGACTTCTAATGTCCTGGTCAAGACTGTGCACCCCCAACCTAGCATGCCACCATCCTCCTATTCCCAAACCCAACATTCCACCCTCCAACACCAGAAATTTCCCAGAGACACTGAGGTCAGTCAGCACCTGTGGCAAGAACTGATGGGTTAATGTTTCCGGTGTGGGACCAGGCATCAGAAATGGAAGAAACCAGGAAGAGGAGGGGAGGGGAGGGGAAGGGAAACAAACAAACACTAAAGTGTTTAAATGGAAAACAAAAGATGGTTAAATGGCTGATGTAATATTAAAACAAGAGACAATGGAGGGAAATAAAGACATTTAGAAGACAGAGAATGGGGAGTTTCCCCAGATGCATTAAGCAGTCAGAATCCAAGTGAGATTAGGGGGCAGACTACCTAGAACCCAGATAGCCAAAAGTTAAAATCAGCATTTAACCCCTTCCATCACCCAGTGTAATCACTGTAGGGAACATTGAGAAGCTCGCACCATCTTGCAGGAGACAGCATTTAGGACACCAGGCCCCATATGTTGTCAGTACTTGGAGCAGGGTGGGGCAAGAGGGGGTCAGGGACAGTAATCCTCCCCACAAAACATGAGAAACCACTTCACAAATCACCTGCAACAGTCTCCACACACTACTGAAGGGCATTGTAATAAAAACCTTCACCACAGAGATATCCTTCACCACACGGACTGCAGCGGTTCAAGAAGACGGCTCACCACCACCTTCTCAATTTAAAAAATCCATATACTAATAAGAGTAGAAGATATTGGTACTTACCCTTGTTTAATTCCAGGGTCTAACAGACAGAGAGAGAGAGAAAAAGCAGGGCTTTCTCACAGGGTTTTATAGATGAAGTTGCTTGAGTGTCAGGTGGAAGTGATTGAGTGCAGTGTGGATTAACACCAATTAAAAGGGAAGGCCTTCATCTTTTAACCATTTCAGTGCCACGCTATATCTACATATTAAAGAAAGAACTTGTATTTCTCCAGCACCTTTCATAACCTCAGGATGTCCCAAAGCGCTTCACAGCCAATGAAGTACTTTTGGAGTGTAGTCACTGTTGGGCTGTAGGAAACTTGGCAGCCAATTTGCGCGCAGCAAGCTCCCACAAACAGCAATGTGATAATGACCAGATACTTACTGGCAACGGTAGCGTAGTGGTAATGTCACTGGGCTAATAATCCCAAAGCCTGGACTAATGATCCAGAGACGTGAGTTCAAATCCCACCACGGCAGCTGGGGAATTTAAATTCAGTTAATTAAATAAATCTGGAATAAAAAGTAATGGTGACCATGAAATTATCGGATTGTCGTAAAAACCCATCTGGTTCACCAATATCCTTTAGGGAAGGAAATCTGCTGCCCTTACCTGGTCTGGCCTATATGTGACTCCAGACCCACAGCAATGTGGTTGACTCTTAACTGCCCTCTGAAATGGCCCAGCAAGCCACTCAGTTGTAATAAACTGCTACGAAACACAATAAGAATGAAACCGGACGGACCACCCGGCATCGACCTCGGCACCAGCTACGGACACGGCAACGGCACACCCAGCCCAGTCAACCCTACAAAGTCCTGCTCACCAACATCTGGGGACTTGTGCCAAAATTGGGAGAGCTGTCCCACAGACTAGTCAAGCAACAGCCTGACATAGTCATACTCACAGAATCATACCTTTCAGTCAATGTCCCAAACTCCTCCATCACCATCCCTGGGTATGTCCTGTCCCACCGGTAGGACAGACCCACCAGGGGTGGTGGCACAGTGGTATACAGTTGGGAAGGAGTGGCCCTGGGAGTCCTCAACATTGACTCCGGACCCCTTGAAGTGCCAAGCATGGGCAAGGAAACCTCCTGCTGATTACCACCTACCGCCCTCCCTCAGCTGATGAATCAGTACTCCTCCATGTTGAACACCACTTGGAAGAAGCACTGAGAGTAGCAAGGGCACAGAATGCACTCTAGGTGGGGGACTTCAATGTCCATCACCAAGAGTGGCTCGGTAGCACCACTACTGACCGAGCTGGCCGAGTCCTGAAGGACATAACTGCCAGTCTGGGCCTGCGACAGGTGGTGAGAGAACCAACACGAGGGAAAAACCTACTTGACCTCGCCCCACCAATCTGCCTGTCGCAGATGCATCTGTCCATGACAGTTTTGGTAGCAGCGATCACCGCACAGTCATTGTGGAGAGGAAATCCCGTCTTCACACTGAGGACACCCTCCATCGTGTTGTGTGGCACTACCACCGTGCTAAATGGGATAGATTCAGAACAGATCTAGCAGCTCAAAACTGGGCATCCATGAGGCGCTGTGGGCCATCAGCAGCAGCAGAACTGTATTCCACCACAATTTGTAACCTCATAGCCCGGCATATCCCTCACTCTACCATTACCATCATGCCAGGGGACCAACCCTGGTTCAATGAGGAGTGTAAAACTGCATGCCAGGAGCAGCACCAGGCGTACCTAAAAATGAAGTGCCAACCTGGGGAAGCTACAACACAGGACTACATACATGCAAAACAGTGGAAACAGTGCTAAGCGATCCCACAATCAACGGTTCAGATCAAAGCTCTGCAGTCCTGCCCCATCCAGTCGTGAATGGTGGTGGACCATTAAACAACTAACAGGAGGAGGAGGCTCCATGAATATCCCCATCTTCAATAATGGCAGAGCCCAGCACGTGAGTGCAAAAGACAAGGCTGAAGTGTTTGCAACCATCTTCAGCCAGAAGTGCTGAGTTGCTGATCCATATCGACCTCCTCCTGAGGTCCCCACCATCACAGAAGCCAGTCTTCAGCCAATTCGATTCACTCCATGTGATATCAAGAAATGGCTGAGCACACTGGATACAGCAAAGGCTATGGGCCCCGACAACATCCCGGCTATCGTGCTGAAGACTTGTGCTCCAGAACTAGCCATGCCTCTAGCCAAGCTGTTCCACTACAGCTACAACACTGGCATCTATCCGACAATGTGGAAAACTGCCCAGGTATGTCCTGTCCACAAAAAGCAGGACAAATCCAATCCGGCCAAATACTGCCCCATTAGTCTACTCTCAATCATCAGCAAAGTGATGGAAGGTGTCGTCGACAGTGCTATCAAGCGGCACTTACTCACCAATAACCTGCTCACTGATGCCCAGTTTGGGTTCCGCCAAGGCCACTCAGCTCCGACCTCAGTACAGCCTTGGTCCAAACATGGACAAAGGAGCTGAATTCCAAAGATGAGGTGACAGTGACTGCCCTTGGTGAACGTATAAGATTCCCACGGCCACTATTTGAAGAAGAGTAGGGGAGTTCTCCCCGGTGTCCTGGCCCAATATTTATCCCTCAACCAACATCACTAAAACAGATTATCTTTTTTTTTCGTTTGTGGGATGCGGGCGTCGTTGGCAAGGCCAGCATTTATTGCCCATCCCTAATTGCCCTTGAGAAGGTGGTGGTGAGCCGACTTCTTGAACCGCTGCAGTCCGTGTGGTGAAGGTACTCCCACAGTGCTGTTAGGGAGGGAGTTCCAGAATTTTGACCCAGCGACGATGAAGGATCAGCGATATACTTCTAAGTCAGGATGGTGTGTGACTTGGAGGGGAACTTGGAGGTGGTGGTGTTCCCATGCACCTGCTGCTCTTGTCCTTCTAGGTGGAAGAGGTCGCGGGTTTGGGAGGTGCAGCCTTGGCGAGTTGCTGCAGTGCATCTTGTAGATGGTACACATTGCAGCCATGGTGCACCGGTGGTGAAGAGAGTGAATGTTTAAGGTGGTGGATGGGGTGCCAATCAAGCGGGCTGCTTTGTCCTGGATGGTGTCGAGCTTCTTGAGTGTTGTTGGAGCTGCACTCATCCAGGCAAGTGGAGAGTATTCCATCACACTCCTTACTTGTACCTTGTAAGAACATAAGAACATCAGAAATAGGAGCAGGAGTAGGCCATTCAGCCCCTCAAGCCTGCTCCGCCATTCAATGAGATCATGGCTGATCTTCTGCCTCAACTCCATTCACCGGCCCTATCGCCATATCCATTGATGCCCTTACTAGTCAGAAATCTATCGACTTCTGTTTTGAATATACCCAATGACTGAACTTCCACAGCCCTCTGGGGTAAAGAATTCCAAAGATTCACCACCCTCTGTGTGAAGAAATTTCTTCTCATCTCAGTCCTGAATGGCCTACCCTTTATCCTGAGGCTGTGGCCCCTGGTTCTAGACTCCCCAGCCAAGGGAAACATTCTCCCAGCATCCACCCTATCAAGTCCTGTAATAATTTTGTATACTTCAATGAGATCCCCTCTCATTCTTCTGAATTCAAGAGAATACAGGCCTAGTTTACTCAATCTCTTCTCATACGACAGTCCCGCCATCCCAGGAATCAATCTCGTGAACCTTCGTTGCACTCCCTCTATGGCAAGTGTATACTTCCTTAGGTAAGGAGACCAAAATTGTACACAGTTCTCCAGGTGTGGTCTCACCAAGGCCCCATATAATTGGAGTAAGACTTCTTTACTCCTGCACTCAAATCCTCTTGTAATGAAGGCCAGCATATCATTTGCCTTCCTAATGGCTTGCTGCACCTGCACATTCACTTTCAGTGACTCATGTACAAGGACACCCCCCTTTGAACATCTGCATTCCCCAATCTTTCACCATTTAGGAAATACTCTGCCTTTCTGTTTTTTCTACCAAAGTGGATAACTTCACATTTATCCACATTATATTCCATCTGCCATGTTCTCGCCCACTCACTGAGCCTGTTGAGATCCCCTTGAAGCCTCTTCACATCCTCTTCACAACTGACACTGCCACCTAGCTTTGTATCATCAGCAAATTTGGAAATGTTACATTTAGTCCCCTCATCCAAATCATTGATATAGATTGTGAATAGCTGAGGCCCAAGCACCGATCCTTGCGGTACCCCACTAGTCACAGCCTGCCATCCTGAAAAAGACCCGTTTATCCCGACTCTTTGTTTTCTGTCTGTTAACCAATTCTCAATCCATGCTAGTATATTACCCCCAATTCCATCTGCCCTAATTTTGTTCACCAACCTCTTGTGTGGGACCTTATCGAAGGCCTTCTGAAAATCCAGATACACCACATCTACCGGTTCCCCTTTGTCTACTCCACTAGTACATCATCAAAGAACTCCAATAGGTTTGTTAAACAGGATTTCCCTTTCATAAATCCATGTTGACTCTGCCCAATCTTACTATTAGTTTCTAAGTGCCCAGTTATTGCATCCTTTATAATAGGTTCCAGCATTTTCCCAACTACTGATGTGAGGCTAACAGATCTGTAGTTCCCCGTTTTCTCTCTCCCTCCTTTCTTAAATAGCGGGGTTACATTTGCTATCCTCCAATCTGCAGGAACCGTTCCAGAATCTATAGCATTTTAGAAGATGACAACCGATGCGTCCACTATCCCAATGGCCACCTCTTTCAAAACCCTAGGATGTAGGTCATCCGGTCCTTGGGATTTATCAACTTTTAGTCCCATTAATTTTGCTAGTACTGTTTTTTTACTAATAATAATTTCTTTAAGTTCCTCATTCTCGCCACACCCTTGGTTTTCTCGTATTTCTGGGAGGTTTTTTGTGTCTTCCTCCGTGAAGACAAACAAAGTATTTATTTAATTTCTCTGCCATTTCCCCATTCCCCATTATAAATTCTCCCATCTCTGACTGTAAGGGACCTACATTTACCTTCGCCAGTCTTTTCCTTTTCACATACCTATAGAAGCTTTTACAATCTGTTTTTATATTTTTCGCTAGTTTGTGCTCATATTCCATTTTCCCTTTCTTTAACAATTTCTTGGTCCCCCTTTGCTGATTTCTAAAAAGATCCCAATCCTCAGGCTGACTGCTTTTTCTGGCAACTTTATAAGCTTCCTCCTTTGACTTAATACTAGCTTTAATTTCTTTTGTTAGCCACAGTTGGATCACTTTTCCTTTTGGGTTTTTATGCCCTAGAGGAATATATGTTTGTTGCAAATTATGCATTATTTCCTTGAATGTTAGCCATTGTATGTCCACCTTCATACCTTTTAGTGTAGTCTCCCACTCTACCATGGCCAACTTGTCCCTCATACCCTTGTAGTTTCCTCTGTTTAGATTGAAGACCTTAGTTTCAGACTGGACTACATCACTCTCAAACTTTATGTAAAATTCAATCATATTATGGTCGCTTGTCCCTAAAGGCCCCTTTACCACAAGATTATTGATTAGCCCTTTCTCATTACACAGTACCAGATCCAGAATAGCCTGTTCCCTGGTTGGTTCCTCCACATACTGATCCAGGAAACCATCTCGCATGCATTCCAAGAATTCGTCCTCCACACCATTAGTGGTAATTTGATTTGCCCAGTCAATATGTAGATTAAAGTCCCCCATGATTACCGTATTGTCCTGGTTACATGCACTTCTAATTTATTGATTGATACTGTGCCCTACATTACCACTACTGTTTGGTGGCCTATACACAACTCCCGCCAATGTTTTCCGCCCTTTGCTGTTTCTTAGCTCCACCCAAACTGATTCCAGTTCTACATCACGATCTGCCGAGCCAAGATCTTTTATCTCTACCGTACCGATCTCATCCCTTATTAACAGCGCTACGCCACCTCCTTTTCCTTTTTGTCTGTTCTTCCTAAATGTTGGGCACCCTGGAACATTCAGTTCCCAGCTTTGATTACCCGGCAACCATGTCTCTGTAATGGCAATTACATCATACCCATTTACTTCTATTACTGCCATTAATTCATCCACCTTGTTGCAAATGCTACATGCATTTAGATAAAGTGCCTTCAACTGTGCCTGTTTAATATTTTTCTACACTTTGACCCTCTTTACTGTTGGCCTTGTAGATGGTGGAAAGGCTTTGGGGAGTCAGGAGGTGAGACACTCGCCGCAGAATACCTAGCCTCTGACCTGCTCTTGTTACCACAGTATTTATGTGGCTGGTCCAGTTAAGTTTCTGGTTAATGGTGACCCCCAGGATGTTGATAGTGGGGGATTCGGCGATGGTAATGCCGTTGAATGTCAAGGGGCGGTGGTTAGACTCTCGCTTGTTGGAGATAGTAATTGCCTGGCACTTCTGTGGCGCGAATGTTACCTGCCACTTATCAGCCCAACCCTAAACGTTGTCCAGGTCTTGTTGCATGCGGGCATGGACTGCTTCATTATTTGAGGAGTTGTGAATGGCGCTAAACACTGTGCAGTCATCAGCGAACATCCCTATTTTTGACCCTTAGATACATATCTACTCCATCACCAAGACTACCTACTTCCATCTCCATAACCTCGCCCGCCTCCACCCCTGGCTCAGCCCATCTGCTGCTGAAACCCTCATCTATGTCTTTGCTACCTCTAGACTCAACTATTCTAATGTTCTCCTGGCTGGCCTCCCATCATCCACCCTCCATAAACTATGCTGGCCGTGTCCTAACTCGCACCAAGTCCCGTTCACCCATCACCCCTGTGCTCGCTGACCTCCACTGGCTCCCGGTCCGGCAAATCCTCGATTTTAAAATTCTCATCCTTGTGTTCAAATCCCTCCATGGCCTTGCCCCTCCCTTACTCTGTAACCTCCTCCAGCCCTACAATCCTCCGAGATCTCTGCGCTCCTCTAATTCTGGCCTCTTGCACATCCCCGATTTCCATCGCTCCACCATTGGTGGCCGTGCCTTCAGCTGCCTGGGCCCTGAGCTCTGGAATTCCTGCCCTAAACCTCTCCGCCTCTCTCTCCTCCTTTAAGACGCCCCTTAAAACCTGTCTCTCTGACCAAGCTTTTGGTCACCTGTCCTAATATCTCCTTATGTGGATCGGTGTCAAATTTTGATTGATAACGCTCCTGTGAAGCACCTTGGGATGATTTACTATGTTAAAGGCGCTATATAAATGCAAATTGTTGTGAATCTTGACAATGTTGGCAGTCTGTTTGACTATGGCAGAGGGAAGGACATCACAGCCGAACCTAAAGCTGTCCTCATCCAACGTTCAAGCAAGCGCACTTCGAGCAAGGGTTCTGGAATAGCAACTGGGGTGGGCATCGCTCACCAACAACCCCTGCCCCCGCCCTCAGCCTCAGCCCGGTACCATTGATACAGGGATACCATTAATGGGATACCATTCCACAGGAGTCATTCATGATCCAATACCTCACCCAATTATTCCCAGTGAATGTTGGCAGGCTAGTGTGTGGAGCATCAGGGCCAAGCCTGATCCAATCCTCACCCAATAATCGGCACAAACTTTCAGCAGGGTCAAAAGTGCACAAGTAAACGTTTGTCCCTTAGAGGCTGAGACAGGAATCCTCTACCCGAAAGGGCTGTGGATGCGCAGTCGTTGATGATCCGTTAATCTATGTTTTGGGCGGTGTTGGACACGGCGAGAATTCCCTGTTCTTCTTTGAAAATTGTTGTGGGATCTTCATCGTCAACCGGAACCACTGTAAGATGCAGGCGGGACCTCGATTTAATGTCTCATCCAAACGACAACACCGCCACCTAATGCCAGTCCAGGTTGTGTGCTCTAGTCCGGGAGCAGGGTTTGGAGCCACAAATTCCTGAGCCAGAAGGGAGACAATGGTTCTAAATGTGAAAGAGTGCGTTTTATAGTCAGTTCAGAGACCAAGGTCACTTCTGTAACCTGAGGAGCAATATTTTACCTTACACTTTACAGGAAAGGGCCGGGGAGTGGGACTAGAGGAGACCGCTGCGGTTTAAGAGCTAGCACCAACTCGGGGACGATGGGCTGAATGGCCACCCTCAGTGCTGTACTTTCTCCCATTCTATTCAACAGCAGTCAGTGTTTGTTTCAATGTAGTGTTGTGACATTTAAAAAGCAGCCAGTGCTTTCACCCATTCAGTGAAGACAGGTGGCACCATTACCGGTGAATGCTAGTTAATAGACAATGGGGCAGGGTATTTCCGCACACGTGACTGCGAGGTTTGAACAAATGAACTGGCAATCATTGTCCCTCGCTGTAACAAACTGGGGCTCTTGCCAATTGCCTCCCATCCTCCTTGGCTGCAGGGTTAGTGCCCATGACCGTCAGACACCCTCCGATACCTCCTTCAAGCGACCATTTGCCTGTGGGTATCTGAGAAGGCCGTTCTAATGTGGAGGGCAGCACTTTAAAGTCTAATCCTGTTGTCACCCAACACACATACACACACACCTCCTGGCCTGTGCATGCCTTTAAAAATTGAGTCATCAAGTGTATGGAAAACCTATTTTTATTTATTTACCACTGGGTTGTCAAGAAAGTACATTCATCTGTATATTCTATCAAAGTTTGCATTCCCGGCATATTTCATGAAGCAACAAATGTAGATTACGCATGTAACAGGATGTAACAATCCCAAATCTAGGCCGACACTCCCAGTGCAGTGCTGAGGGAGCGCTGCACTGTCGGAGGTGCTGTCTTTCGGATGAGACGTTAAACCGAGGCCCCGTCCGCTCTCTCAGGTGGACATAAAAGATCCCATGGCACTATTGGAAGAAGAGCAGGGGGGTTCTTCCCGGTGTCCTGGGGCCAATATTTATTCCTCAACCAACATCATTAAAACAGATTATCACATTGCTGTTTGTGGGAGCTTGCTGTGGCAAATTGGTTGCCACATTTCTCTACATTACAACATCCTGAGGTTGTGAAAGGGGCTTATCTAACTGCAACTTCCTTCACGAAAACCCAGCAGTAATGGGGACTGGGAGTAGGCCTCTTGCTCATCCAGAAATGTAGGTGTAGAATCTAGGCTGATGCACCGGTACGGTACTGGGGCTGGGGCTGCATTGTTGGGAGGTTAACGTCCTTTGGCCAATGTTCCCTTCTCAATCACCAAGATAATGGCCGGTCAATTCATCTCATTGCTGTTTGTGGGGATCTTGCTGTACACGAAATGGCGCCGGCTTAGATGACAATCACCACAATGCGACATTTCGGAGCCATGGTAAGGCAAGGTAGACAGAAAATACAGAGAGAAAGACAGTTGGAGCATTCAGCCCCGTCGGTCCCTTTATAGGGTTCCCACACTGATGTGAATGAGTTTCTGATGTGTGACACAGACACAAGTACCCAACCCCATGGGCTGGACACTTACAGTGACACGAGTCGAGGGGCAAGAGAGTGGAGAGAGAGGGCAGATTGCGTACTGCAAAGCAAAAACAAGACGAGAGTTTTTAAATTCATTTTATTTTCATTCCCCATAATCACAGCATTCTGTGCGTCTCTCTCCGTAACAGGAGCAGATCTCCCATTCAAGCATAGCTTCAATTTAAAAAAACACAAAACACTTTCAAAATGTCAATTCGATTTAAACAAGTCAACTTATGGGGAAATAAATACCCTGGTAAGCTTTTAGCAGTGGATTGTGAAGGAATATTGCAACCCTTCCTCATCCCGGCAATAAATTTACTGCATAGGGTTTTGATGGAGTAAATAAGGAGAAACTGTTTCCAGTGGCAGGAGGGTCGGTGATCAGAGGACACAGATTTAAGATAATCGGCAAAAGAGCCAGAGGGGGAGATGAGGAGAATTTTTTTTACGCAGCGAGTTGTTGTGATCTGGAACGCGCTGCCCGAAAGGGCGGTGGAAGCAGATTCAATAATAACTTTCAAAAGGGAATTGAATAAATACTTGAAAAGGAAAAATTTGCAGGGCTATGGGGAAAGAGCAGGGGGAGTGGGACTAATTGGAGAGCTCTTTCAAAGAGCCGGCACAAGCACGATGGGCCGAATGGCCTCCTTCTGTGCTGTGAGATTCTATACTGTTGTGAACAGCCAGTGCCTGCACAGCGGAGGGGGAGGGACGGAGAATCAATCAGCACACTGTGTGTTTAATATTCTCAGTGCTGCTCAATGCAATTGCGGGATATTATTTTTGTACTCTTAAAATAATCCGTAGTTACGTAGCTGTGTTAAGAAAAGTTAAAGCCCCTGTTGTTAGTCACAGGTGTTTTTTTATGGAGAGGGGTTAAGCAGCGTGCAGGCTACTCCAGCGAGACCCCCTTCCTGTGCTTTGCTCTCACACCAGGGACTGTAACAGACCTGGGCTTCACCCACAGGACGAGACCTTTACAACGAGGGCTGCGATCAGACTCTGTGCTCACCCAGAGTGTTTTCAGACTAAATAACAGGAGAGCTGTGTTATGCAGAAGTGAAAGGACACGCGGGCAAGTCAGTTAGCTTGTCCAGTCGCTCACTGTTCAGTTAAGGTTCTGCAAGCACCGTGCAAAGTACAAACTCGTGTGCCCAGAAATATCCCTGCCCTCAGGGATGTTACGGTCAAGTGATTTTCTGGTCCAAACCTTTAACCGTGTAGAATCTTACAGCACAGAAGGAGGCCATTCGGCCCATTGTTCCTGTGCCGGCTCTTTGGTCGAGCTCTCCAATTAGTCCCACTACCCCCTGCTCTTTCCCCATAGTCCTGTAAATTTTTCCTTTTCGAGTATTTATCCAATTCCCTTTTGAAAGTTACTATTGAATCTGCTTCCACCGCCCTTTCAGGCAGCGCATTCCAGTTCACAACAACTCAATGTCAAACGCCCGCTAATATTAAGGGCGCCACCAGTTTCCGTCAGTGCAAGTTTAGCTTTGGTGGAGAGCAGCTGTGCTGTGTGAAATCAGGCTCCACACTGACTCCAAGGCAAATGCGGAGCGAGACTCCACTCCCCCCGGTATCCTCCTCCTTCTTCTTCTTAGGCAGTCCCTCGGAACCGAGGATGACTTGCTTCCACACAAGAAATGAGTTCTCGGGTGACTGATGAGTCCAATGCGGGTCCTATAGTCTCTGTCACAGGTGGGTGGGGTGCTTGGGTTGACGTGCGCTCCTTGCGCTTGGCTTCCGCTTGCTCCCGGCGAAGAGACTCGAGGTGTTCGGCGCCTTCCCGGATGCTTCTCCTCCACTTTGTGCGGTCTTGGGCCAGGGATTCCCAGGTGTCGGTGGGGCTGTTGCACTTTTACAAGGAGGCTTTGAGGGTGTCCTTGAAGCATTTCCTCTGCCCACCTGGGGCTCTCTTGCGTGTCAGAGCTCCGAGTAGAGCGCTTGCTTTGGGAGTCTCGTATCGGGCATGTGGACGATGTGGCCCGTCCAGCATCAAGTTGATTGAGACTGCAGTTATACTGTAACATGCAGGGTGGGGGCAAAGTGTATACTTTAATGGGGTTAGGATCTCCATCAATATATCAGGGTTGCCAAGAGAAAGGATTTTCCCTTGAGAGTTTGGTTCAGATCAGTTTAACGATTATAATCGTTGCTCCACAAACCGGCTGCAGTTAGATTTCGAAGAGCTCCGAATCAAATCTAAATCATTTCCAACACAAGTGTTTGGGAGCTAACAGCCCAGAACAGAGGCTCTTCCAAGACATTAACCTGCCCGTGTGCCCACAATGTTACCATGATTTTCTCAAGACAGATTGTCGGATTATGTTTACAAGTCTCCGCAGGAGAAGCTACGGAGCGGAGGTCAAATATTCCCAGTGAATGAGCTGATAGTTGCTTTGACTTCCCGACAGCAGAAACACTAAACCTTGGTCCAAGCACTCGGATGTCATTCCACCATCAGTAGCCTCATCTTAAATAAAAACCCTGTCAAAAGGATGTCAAGGCCTTGGAGAGGGTGCAGGGGAGATTTACCAGAATGGTACCAGGGCTGAGGGACTTCAGTTGCCCGGAGAGACTGGAGAAGCTGGGATTGTTCTCCTTCGAGCAGAGAAGGTTAAGAGGAGATTTGATAGAGGTGTTCGAAATCATGAAGGGCTTTGATGGAGTAAATAAGGATAAACTGTTTCTAGTGGCAGGAGGGTCGGTGACCAGCGGACACAGATTTAAGAGAATTGCCAAAAGAACCAGAGGGGAGATGAGGAGAATGTTTTTACGCAGCGAGTTGTTGTGATCTGGAATGCGCTGCTTGAAAGGGCGGTGGAAGCAGATTCAATAGTAACTTTCAAAAGGGAATTGGATAAATACTCAAAAGAAAAAAAATTGCAGGGCTGTGGGGAACGAGCAGGGGGGAGTGGGACTGATTGGAGAGCTCGACCAAAGAGCCGGCACAGGCACGATGGGCCGAATGGCCTCCTCCTGTGCTGTGAGATTCTGTGAAGTACTTTAGTGTTTTTTGGTGAAATATTCTTTCTTAAATAGTGACTCCGAATGACATTGGGAGAAATTGACGTCAAGCATTACTGAGTTTGTCGATGTGAAGGAGCCAAGTTATCAGAGATGATTCATTAACTCTGAGCCGTTTTGCAGTGGACCCTTAGCCCGCCACAACATTTGACTCTCTCAAATGACTCCAAAGCTTTGGCCTCCACCAGCTACCCTACCAGAGGTGTTCACTCACTCACTGAGGGCAAATCAACTTCCTGGGAACTCCAGGTCACAGCAGAGCACCCCTCCACCCTTACCCAGAGAGTGGTGAGAACGTGGAACTCGCTACCTCAAACCGTTTCACTTTCAATACCAATTTGATAAACCTCTCTCAAACACCCTCTGAGCAGCCTCCGCCTCGCGGCCAAAGGGTTGTTCTCATCCTTCCTCACGCGTCGATTCCCCGACCCCAGGGACGAGAAGCCTCGTGACACTGCGGGCTTCAGTCTACTCCTTGTTTCTGCTCCACAATCACTTTCGGCAGTGGATCCAAGTCTGTTTCCCCCCCGCCCCGCCCCGCAGGTGATCACAAAGTGGAGGAGACGTTGGGAAGGAGATGTGTTGTAGTTAGATGATTCTCATAGTTTTGATTTGGAAAGTGACGGGGGAAATTCACCTCTCCTTAATGGAAAAAAAAATCAAGTTTTTGGATGAAACTCCACAGTTGTTTGTATTTTAGTCTTTAAAGCAAATGCGAGGCTCCTTTCTCTAGAAAAGAGAAGGCTGAAGGGTGACCTGATCGAGGTCTTTAAAATCATGAAAGGGTTTGATAGGGTAGACGGAGAGAAATTGTTTTCACTTGTGGGGGAGACCAGAACTAGGGGCCATCAATATAAGACAGTCACTAATAAATCCAACAGGGAATTCGGGAGAAACTTCTTTACCCAGAGAGTGGTGAGAATGTGGAACTCGCCACCACAGGGAGTGGTTGAGGCGAATAGTATAGATGCATTTAAGGGGAAGTTGGATAAACACATGAGGGAGAAAGGAATAGAAGGATATGGTGATGGGGTTAGAAGAGGGGTGGGAGAAGACCAGTGGGGCCGAATGGCCAGTTTCTGTGCTGTACATTCTATGTGATATAATGTGAAATATTACACAAGAGCATTTTACAATTCAGCGAAGTTAAGACAGATGACCAGATAAATGAACGTAAAGGTTTGGCTGGGAAACAAGTGTGAGAATCTGGACGGTGACATAATGCCGAGCAGGAGGGAGTGAACCCGTTGTCACTCAGTGTTTGGACCGACTAACGCAGTTTGGAAGTTTAAGTGGAGTCGAGTGCTGGCTGTGGGTTTCAAGGTGTTGTGCAAAAAAAATTTAAATTCACATTTGAAATCCTTGCACATCGGGAGATGATAAACTGCAATTTAATCACGAACCACATCTCTTAAAGAATGCATTTTTTGTTTTTAAAAAGACTACATAAATAATCCACGGAACAATACTTCAAAACAAGGAAATGTAGAAAAATAGCACGAATCGTTACCAAAGCCACAGTCAAGTGATAAAAGGAGAACTCGCACCCCAAAAAAAAAAAGAGGGGGAGGGGGGGAAAAGAAAGGAGAAGCTGAGACTGAGTGGGGTCGTATTGTGGAGAAACGGCACGCGGTACATACTCGGGCACCGAGAGCGCCCGACGACCAGCCAGCGCACTGCTGGGGGGGGGGGGGGGGGGGGGGGGGGGAACAGGCACCCGCGGGAGTATGCTGCTGTGGATCAACCTTCGACCTTCCAGGAATACAGCGACAACAGCACTTTTGGAAAAGAACGGAGTCGAATCAACAACTTTGTTTTTTCCACCAGCCCCCCTCCCCCACAAAGGTGTCCGGGTTCCCAGGGCTCCGAACCACACCTGGTCCAAGGCCAGATGAGCTTTGGCCGCTCGACTGTGAGAGGAGTCACCTCCAGGCCCTACATCGTACCAGCAGTGGGTGCCGGATAGTGACCCCTTCCCCCCCACCCCGCCACCCTCCCCCTCCAAAATCAGTAAACCCTGACTGATCCCCGCCCAGTCCTGGGGTTCGGTACAGAGAGTCCGGCTGCTCCAGCCCACCCCCCCAAACCGTTACCCTGGCGCAGAGCAGCTCACTCAACGCAGAGCGAGGTTTGAACCTGGGCCTGGCAACTGTGGGGGGGGGGGGGGGGGGTGGTCACCCTGCGTCGTCCGCACAACCATTTCCCCCCACCCCACCCCACCCCCCCAAGTCAACAATTCCAAGTCCAAAGTGGCATAATTACCCGGAGTTTGGGAGCCCACTGAATAGGGCAACACCACCCAACTCCCCGCGGTTAAGGCAGTCTCGAACAGCACCTTTCTGTAGTGTTCAACTCACGGGGGGTTGGGCGGGGGGGGGGGAAGGGGGAAGAGCGGGGACAGAAACAGAACACACCTGAACCCCCACCACCCCAAAAAACTTCTCCACAACACGGACCTGCCGTCATGAGACGCTGCTGAAGTTTCACCTTTAAGAGCCCCGGGGTTTAATCGATGTATTAAAGGAAAAATGGGAGAGAGGACACTTCTTAAAATAAACTAAACACAAAAGGTGCTATACACAAACTGTACAGAAGTAACTGTAAATTGCACACTGGTTTCTATCAACACGATACACAATACATCCCCGTCCTGTCGGAAGGAAGGTGATAGCATACAATTATACAACATCATCGGTAGTGCTCAGAGCCGTGCCAAGACCCCTTCTGCACTGCTGCCTTTTCTCCCATAGTTTTCTCCCGTCTCCCAATGTATTGGCTCCTCACTGGGGTACAGCTGGACAGGCAGCGGTCACTGCACTGGGGGCAGCGGTCACTGCACTGGGGGCAGCGGTCACTGCACTGGGGGCAGCGGTCACTGCGACACCTCCTGGGGCATCGGTCACTGGGTTATAGCTGGACGCGCGTCGGTCACTTCACTAGGGGCTTCGGTCACTGGGTAATAGCTGGACGCGCGTCGGTCCCTGCGACACCTCCCAGGGTACAAATCTACGGGCAACTCTCTTACCGGGACAGGGTACAGCTTTCGATGGGGTTGGCAGTGACTCCGCCACCTCCCCTTGACAGCCAACCTTGGTTCCCAACCCAGCAAAGGTCAGCAGCTGTGTGGACGAATCACAGCCGAGCTTGACCCTGCCCTCACCCGATGTCCGTTCGTGCGCCCAACTGGTAGTGGTCAGAAGCAGGAGCCGAGGCCAGTTCACCGCCCCCCCACCCCCTCACCGGGTCAACATGGCCTTGTGACCCGCCTGAGGTTCTGCGCAGACCCGGGTCCAATCCGTCCAGAGAGGTCGTGTGGTTGTTTTTGCAGGACGGTGAGATGGACGAGTCTAGAGTATGAAAGGACAGCGCAGCCCTTCATCAGCTCCCCCTCGCTACACCTTCACGATGCCGTTTGTTTTTGGCATTGAGGGCAACCGATTATTCAGGGAAGAAACCCAACACCAAGCTCTCTACGGCAAAGTAGCACCATTTTAATCGGGTGGGATGCAAGGGGTAAGCGGCTCCGGGAAACACGGGCCCCTCAGGGATTGCTCAAACCGAACCCTTGATGCCAAGATTTTTTCACGGATTACATTTCGCCGCCTCCTCCTCTCCAGAAGGCGCGGAGTCGTGCTGGGGTACACGTCCGCAGGCAGCCAGGGGGAAGGCAGACTTTCAGCACTGCGCCTAAGCGGGTATCCTTCACAGGCCATTCGACCATGACAGGAATTGGAGGGGGGGGGGGGGGGGGGGGGGGCGCGCGGGGTAGCTGGATTTAGCATTTAGGAGAAGGAAGCCAGGATTGTGTCACCACCCGCCCCCCCCACCCTGCTCCCAGGCCCACGGGCACCCACGTCAACTGCAGCTAACTCAACACCTGGGATCTTCTGCTCTGTGGGGTTCAGTACCATCAATCGGGCAGCTTCATCAAACTCTGATAACGGGGGAAAAAGAAAAAAAAGTGCAACAGTACAGATTTGGTCATTTCAGCACAGCCCACGGCCCGTTCTCAGGGACCCCGCTCGCTGCTCCCTTTCAAAAGGTTTTTGCGTTTTTCCTTCATCTTGAAGTTCCCTCAAGAAATCAGTCCCTACAAATTTACAAAATTAACTGGGTTGGGCTGGGTTACTTCGAGATGGAGTTGGAGATCCAGTTAAAGCTTCTTCCGTTGATGCAATGATGTGTGGGGGGGGTTTTCTCTCTCTCTCTCTCTCAAACACTTCCACGCTTCAGTCAGCGGGCATGCGCCCGCTCGCTGTCCCACGTATCCTGAAATGAGTCCCCTTCAAAATGATCGCTTCATTGTATGAATGTGTGGCTCAGGATTGGTATTTATAGTGCCTAAAAGCTGTATTTCTTTCGGACTTCCTAGAGAGAGAGAACAAGAGAGAGAAAAAAAAAAGAGAAAGAGGAGAAATGTCAATGGGGAAACGGAGGGAGCAGATTTTTGGGATCTGAAAACCCAAGGGCTTGACGCGATCTGACTGCTTCCCCATTAGCCTAGGCTTGGTGTCCCGCACTACGGCCCTCGACCTTTCACCTTGGTGGCACCTTGGCTTTCTGCCTGCCCGAGTGAAAGTTCCTAAAATGTGGTCTGGACGACAGAATAGTCTAAAAATTCACTTTATAAAAAAGCCTCAAAGCCCAGACACGTGTAGGGAGGGAATCGTTCGAGACACAGCAAGCCAACGAAACATCACCGTTCCCCTTTTCCAAAGCGCTTGTTATCAGATTTGCAACGGATTATGGATTTCTGCAACTTTCAACTTTGCGAAACAGAATGTAAACTGGTCTCGAATCGGGAGGGGGCTGCGCGCCGGGAACTTGGTTGCTGCCACTTGGTTTGATGATTTGCCGTTTGGCTCTGGCTCTCCCCATAACCATTCAGCCAGGTGCCAGATCCCGACGGACTTCCTGCCTCCGCGGTCGTCACCGATTCGCCTTTAAAAAAGAAAAAGTCCTGATTGGAGCAGAACTGAATCGCTGGTCCCTGCTCCTCGTGTCCATACTCCAATCAAAATCTAAAAAAAATCAGGCTCCTTTCACAGAGAGAGAGCGTGTACCTTTGAAGGCGGGAGAAAGGGGTTCGCGCGCGCGTTGCGTTCCTCACCATTACTGGTCCGGGGTGAGGCGCCTTCACCTATCTGGAGACGTAGGTGTACGTGCGAGGTGCGGACTGTGAGCCGTCCCCCTGCTCGGAGGGCACATTCAGGAAATCCCAGATCAGGATGGTGTCGTCGTGAGAGCTGCTCACTATCTGGAACTCATCGAACTGAAGCCTGAACACTCTCCCGGAATGCTCCTGTCGTCAAGGGGGAGAGAGAGAGAGAGCGAGAAAAACAGGAGAAAGAAGAGAGGGGTTATGCAAAGACCATCAGAAAAAAAGCTTATTCAGAAAGAGTAATACCCCGACTTCGCGCTCCTGGTAGCGAGGTTATAACCCACTGGATGCACATGATAGGAGATTAAAGTGTTTGGAAAGTCACGCGCTGCATGCCTGAATTTCCAATACGCACCGTCAAGCCCTCTAAGAATTTGATACATTTCAATAAGATCACCTCTCATAAACTCGAGAGTATCGGCCCAATCTACTCAAGCTCTCCTCAGGACAACCCTCTCATCCCAAAAATCAATCTAGTGAACTTTCGTTGCATCACCTCCAAGGCAAGTACAGTACATCCTTCCTCAGATAAAGGCAACCAAAACGGTGCACAGTGCTCCAGGTGTAGGCTCAACAAAGCCCTTTAGCGGAGCGAAGTTTGCAGATCAAGCAGCAGCTTGCAAATTTCCGGCTCTGAGGCAGAAGAAACCAGCACAAAATGATTGGCTTTTCTTTCCCCTGTTAAAACCAGTACACTGGAGGATGTAGGTAGCAATATCAGCAGAGGCGGGAATGGTTATGACCAAAGGCACCGAAGTGGAGGAGCGGGTGGGCACATGAGGCACGATCGGGTCGAGGGACAGCTGCCGTACATTGAAAAGCTTTGCTCTTACCACCAGTGTGCGCAGGCAGAGGGTCCCGGCTGGCGATCGAGGGTCCAGCGCAGCTACCAAGTCCCACACCTTAATTTTGCTTTCAAACAAAATCAGAAGGAAAATTTAATCAACACAGAAAGACGGGCATCGCCGCGTCAGCTCGCGACTTCCACTATTCCTTCAGTCGCGCCGCCAACGGTCCCGGGGTCGCTGGCAGCTCCGCAACTCGGCCGCTCTCCGTGCGCGAGGCTGCAGGCTACTCGGCCGTGGAGGGCGCTATATAAATGCAGGTTGTTGCTGAAAGGGTTTCAGAATACAATTACAGACATTGAGCGGTGACGCTTGACTTTCAATCCAGCCCAGCCTGCTGGAAGCGCTGCACTGTCGGAGGGGCAGTACTGAGGGAGTGCCGCACTGTCGGAGGGGCAGTACTGAGGAAGCGCTGCACTGTCGGAGGGGCAGTACTGAGGGAGCGCTGCACTGTCGGAGGGGCAGTACTGAGGGAGCGCTGCACTGTCGGAGGGGCAGTACTGAGGGAGCGCCGCACTGTCGGAGGGGCAGTACTGAGGGAGCGCCGCACTGTCAGAGGGGCAGTACTGAGGGAGCGCCGCACTGTCGGGGGGCAGTACTGAGGGAGCGCCGCACTGTCGGAGGGGCAGTACTGAGGGAGCGCCGCACTGTCGGAGGGGCAGTACTGAGGGAGCGCCGCACTGTCAGAGGGGCAGTACTGAGGGAGTGCCGCGCTGTCGGAGGGGCGGTACTGAGGGAGTGCCGCACTGTCGGAGGGGCAGTACTGAGGGAGTGCTCCACTGTGGGAGGGGCAGTACTGAGGGAGCGCTCCACTGTGGGAGGGGCAGTACTGAGGGAGCGCCGCACTGTCAGAGGGGCAGTACTGAGGGAGTGCTCCACTGTGGGAGGGGCAGTACTGAGGGAGCGCCGCACTGTCGGAGGGGCGGTACTGAGGGAGCGCTGCACTGTGGGAGGGGCAGTACTGAGGGAGCACCGCACTGTCGGAGGGGCAGTACTGAGGGAGTGCTGCACTGTCGGAGGGGCAGTACTGAGGGAGCGCTGCACTGTCGGAGGGACAGTACTGAGGGAGTGCAGCACTGTCGGAGGGGCAGTACTGAGGGAGTGCTGCACTGTCGGAGGGGCAGTACTGAGGGAGTGCTGCACTGTCAGAGGTGCCGTCTTTCAGATGAGACGTCAAACCGAAGTCCCGTCTGCCCTCTCAGGTGGACGTAAAAGATCTAATGGCCACTATTAGAAGAGCAGGGGAGTTCTCCCCGGCGTCCTGGGGCCAATATTTATCCCTCAACCAACATCACTAAAACAGATGATCTGGTCATTATCACATTGCTGTTTGTGGGAGCTTGCTGTGCGCATTTCCTACATTACAACAGTGACTACACTTCAAAAGTACTTTATTGGGTGTACAGCGCTTTGGGACGTCCCGAGGTGGTGAAAGGCGCTGGAGAAATACAAGTCTGTTTTTTTTTCCTTACCCGTCGTAGGCTCCACTAACGATCCGCTTGTTGTCAAAGCGGATACATCGGACCAGCTCTTCGTGACCCTCCAGAACTCGCAGACAGGCACCACATTCGATATCCCACAACCTGCAGCGGGACGGGGCGATAAAAGATTTAAAAAAAAAAAATTGAGCTCCAAAAAACCAGGTAAGTGGTGGAGATTAAATCTCTCCGCCTCTCTCTCCTCCTTTAAGACGCTCCTTAAAACCGACCTCTTTGACCGAGCCTGTCCTAATATCACCTTAGGTGGCTCGGGGGTCAAAGCTTGTTTCATAACCACACCGTGGGACGTTTTACGACGTTAAAGGCACGATATAAATAAAAGTTGTTGTTGTTGTGGAGATGGGCAGCGACGGGTTAATCGTTTGGGGTCGGGCCTCCGAAAGTGTTTCCAGAACCTTCTGTTTGCAAGCGCTATTTTCAACACAGGAGAGATCCCTGCGGCTGCTCCTTCTGTTAAACGGTAGGAGATGTTTGCCAGTTACTGCCGCCCACGCTAACGGGTGAATGCTTAACCCATCTACAGATCGTGCTCGGTGGGCAGCACTCTCGCCACGGAGTCACGAGGTCGTGGGTTTAAGTCCCTACTCCAGAGACCTGAGCACATAATCCAGGCCGACACTCCAGCGCAGTGCCGAGGGAGCGCCACACTGTCGGAGGGGCAGTACTGAGGGGGCGCTGCACTGTCGGAGGAGCAGTACTGAGGGAGTGCCGCACTGTCGGAGGGTCAGTGCTGAGGGAGCGCCGCACTGTCGGAGGGGCAGTACTGAGGGAGTGCCGCACTGTCGGAGGGTCAGTGCTGAGGGAGCGCTGCACTGTCGGAGGGTCAGTGCTGAGGGAGCGCTGCACTGTCGGAGGAGCAGTACTGAGGGAGCGCTGCACTGTCGGAGGGTCAGTGCTGAGGGAGCGCTGCACTGTCGGAGGGGCAGTGCTGAGGGAGCGCCGCACTGTCGGAGGGTCAGTGCTGAGGGAGCGCTGCACTGTCGGAGGGTCAGTGCTGAGGGAGCGCTGCACTGTCGGAGGAGCAGTACTGAGGGAGCGCTGCACTGTCGGAGGGTCAGTACTGAGGGAGTGCCACACTGTCGGAGGGTCAGTACTGAGGGAGCGCCGCACTGTCGGAGGGTCAGTGCTGAGGGAGTGCCACACTGTCGGAGGGTCAGTACTGAGGGAGCGCTGCACTGTCGGAGGGTCAGTACTGAGGGAGCGCTGCACTGTCGGAGGGTCAGTACTGAGGGAGTGCCACACTGTCGGAGGGTCAGTACTGAGAGAGCGCCGCACTGTCGGAGGGTCAGTGCTGAGGGAGTGCCACACTGTCGGAGGGTCAGTACTGAGGGAGCGCCGCACTGTCGGAGGGTCAGTGCTGAGGGAGTGCCGCACTGTCGGAGGGTCAGTACTGAGAGAGCGCTGCACTGTCGGAGGGCCAGTACTGAGGGAGCGCCGCACTGTCGGAGGGTCAGTACTGAGAGAGCGCCGCACTGTCGGAGGGTCAGTACTGAGGGAGCGCCGCACTGTCGGAGGGGCAGTACTGAGAGAGCGCCGCACTGTCGGAGGGTCAGTACTGAGGGAGCGCCGCACTGTCGGAGGGTCAGTACTGAGAGAGCGCCGCACTGTCGGAGGGTCAGTACTGAGGGAGCGCCGCACTGTCGGAGGGTCAGTACTGAGAGAGCGCTGCACTGTCGGAGGGTCAGTACTGAGGGAGCGCCGCACTGTCGGAGGTGCCGCCTTTCGGATGAGACGTTCAACAGAGGCCCCGTCTGCTCTCTCAGGTGGACGTAAAAGATCCCACGGCTACTGTTGGAAGACAAGCAGGGGGGAGTTCTGCCCGGTGTCCTGGGGCCAATATTTATCCCTCAACCAGTATCACTTAAAACAGATTATCTGGTCATTATCACAGTGCTGTTTGCGGGAGCTTGCTGTGCACAAATTGGCTGCCGCGTTTTCTACATTACAACAATGACTCCACTTCGAAAGTACTTCGGGACGTCCGGAGGTGGTGAAAGGTGCTATATTAAATGCAAGTTATTGCTTTTAAGCATGGCTGTTTCTGCCTGAAATAAATGCACGGCTTAGAGAGGCGATAACCGGCAAATTTGAGCTGGGCGTTGATGCAAATGGTTATCGCTCTGCAGCCGATAGCAGCGACTGCCTTTTACAGTGGGGACTGGAGTTTGCACGGCTTTAAAAAGAGCCGGTGTGGGGCAGGGAGAGACGTACCGGATCGTGTTATCAGATGAGCCGCTGACCACTAGTCTGTCCCTGTACTGCAGGCAGGCGATGCCCCGCTTGTGTCCATTCAACGTCCGCACAAACTCGCAGGAGCCAGTGTTCCACACCTAGCGGGGGAGAGAGACCAAGTCGGTGCTTTCAGTAAAACAGACAGCAGGGTAGGAAGTGTTTCATCTAGAAAATATCATCAGGGAATCTACAGAATTAGAGAGGGTGAGGGGCAAGAGGTTGGGAGAAATTTCTTGATGCAGAGGGAATAGTAGGACTGACTGAGCTTGGGATAATCCAAGGAAACAGCAGAAAAGAACGGAACGTTAAAGTGCCGAAGGCCAAGGTTGAGGTTTTATAATATTATGAAGAGTTTTGATAGAATGAACAGGGAAAGACTATCTCTTCTGGTTGTGGAGTCGGTGCTGACCAATTCAGAGTCAGAAGGTCGTGGGTTCAAGTCCCACTCCAGAGACTTGAGCACAAAATCCAGGCTGACACTCCCAGTGCAGTACTGAGGGAGCGCCGCACTGTCGGAGGGGCAGTACTGAGGGAGCGCTGCACTGTCGGAGGGTCAGTACTGAGGGAGTGCCGCACTGTCGGAGGGTCAGTACTGAGAGAGCGCTGCACTGTCGGAGGGGCAGTACTGAGGGAGCGCTGCACTGTCGGAAGGGCAGTGCTGAGGGAGTGCCGCACTGTCGGAGGGGCAGTACTGAGGGAGTGCTGCACTGTCGGAGGGGCAGTACTGAGGGAGCGCTGCACTGTCGGAGGGGCAGTACTGAGGGAGCGCTGCACTGTCGGAGGGGCAGTACTGAGGGAGTGCCGCACTGTTGGAGGGGCAGTGCTGAGGGAGCGCCGCACTGTCGGAGAAGCAGTACTGAGGGAGCGCCGCACTGTCGGAAGGGCAGTGCTGAGGGAGTGCCGCATTGTCGGAGGGGCAGTGCTGAGGGAGCGCCGCACTGTCGGAGAAGCAGTACTGAGGGAGCGCCGCACTGTCGGAAGGGCAGTGCTGAGGGAGCGCCGCACTGTCGGAAGGGCAGTGCTGAGGGAGTGCCGCATTGTCGGAGGGGCAGTGCTGAGGGAGCGCTGCACTGTCGGAGGGGCAGTACTGAGGGAGCGTCGCACTGTCGGAGGGGCCATCTTTCGGATGAGACGTTAAACCGAGGCCCTGTTCAGGTCAACTTAGAATATCAAGGATGGGTAGGGAGTTCTCACGTTGTCCTGGGCCAATATTTGTCCCTGAACCAACACCCCCAAAACCTCCTGTTCCTGTGCAACAGGCTCGATGGGCTGAACGGCCTCCTCCTGTTCCAATGAAGAATGGGTACTTGGTCGCGGGTGACTAATGCTCGTTGAACACAGAGTCTCAGCACCTTCTGGAGAGGGAGAAGAGGAAAGATAGACAGATAGTGAAAGGAAGAAGAGAGAGCAATGAAATCGATCTTACTTTGATAGTCCGATCTCCAGAAGCTGACACGATGTACTTATCATCAAAATCCACAACATTGACAGCTGCCCTGTGGCCGACCAGGACTCTGCGTAAGGTGATGTCGGTGGAGGTGCTCATGTCCCACACGGCTATCGACCGGTCCTTGGAGCACGTGACCATCATTCCATTGGTGAAGCGGAGATGCAGGACAGCTTCGCAGTGATGGATCAGTGTGTTTAACATCTCCCCTGTGTTAACATCCCAAACTCTGCAACGGTCAAATCAAGCAAACAGCGTCACCTTTAGACAGGAGCATTCAACACTGGGGCGGAGAGAGAGGGGGGGGGGGGGGAGAGAGAGAGAGAGAGGGGGGGGGGAGAGAGAGAGAGAGAGAGAGAGAGAGAGAGAGAGTGTGTGTGTGGGGGGGGAGAGAGAGAGAGTGTGTGGGGGGGGGGGGAGAGAGAGAGAGAGTGTGTGGGGGGGGGAGAGAGAGTGAGTGTGAGGGGGGAGAGAGAGAGTGTGAGGGGGAGAGTGTGGGGGGAGAGAGTGAGTGTGTGGGGGGGAGAGAGAGAGTGTGAGGATGGAGAGAGAGTGTCGGGGGGGAAGAGAGAGTGTGAGGGGGGAGAGAGAAAGTGTGAGGGGGAGAGAGAGAGAGTGTGAGGGGGAGAGAGAGAGAGAGAGTGTGAGGGTGAGAGAGAGAGTGTGAGGGTGAGAGAGAGAGTGTGAGGGTGAGAGAGAGTGTGAGGGGGAGAGAGAGAATGTGAGGGGGAGAGAGAGAGAGAGAGTGTGAGGGGGAGAGAGAGAGTGTGAGGGGGAGAGAGAGAGTGTGAGGGGGAGAGAGAGAGTGTGAGGGGGAGAGAGAGAGTGTGAGGGGGAGAGAGAGAGTGTGAGGGGGAGAGAGAGAGTGTGAGGGGGAGAGAGAGAGTGTGAGGGGGAGAGAGAGAGAGTGTGAGGGGGAGAGAGAGAGTGTGAGGGGGAGAGAGAGAGTGTGAGGGGGAGAGAGAGAGTGTGAGGGGGAGAGAGAGAGTGTGAGGGGGAGAGAGAGAGTGTGAGGGGAGAGAGAGAGTGAGAGAGAGAGAGAGAGTGAGGGGGAGAGAAAGTGTGAGGGGGGAGAGAGAGAGAGTGTGAGGAGGGAGCGAGAGAGTGTGAGGGGGGAGAGAGAGAGTGTGAGGGGGAGAGAGAGAGTGTGAGGGGGGGAGAGAGAGTGTGAGGGGGGGAGGGAGAGAGAGAGAGAGAGAGAGAGAGAGAGTGTGTGAGGGGGAGAGAGAGTGTGAGGGGGGAGAGAGAGAGAGATAGTGTGAGGGGGGAGAGAGAGAGTGTGAGGGGGGAGAGAGAGTGTGAGGGGGGAGAGAGAGAGAGAGAGAGAGAGTGTGTGAGGGGGAGAGAGAGTGTGAGGGGGGAGAGAGAGAGAGATAGTGTGAGGGGGGAGAGAGAGAGGGGGAGTGAGAGTGGGGGGAGAGAGAGAGAGAGAGAGAGAGAGAGAGCGCGTGGGGGGGGGGGGGGGGAAGGAGAGGGAGAGAGAGAGGGGGGGGAACGAGAGGGTGAGTATGCCCGGGTTGTGCAGTGGGTTGACACTCGCCCCTTCGCCTCTGGGAGCTGGGCTGATGGGATGAATGGCCCAGTGTGCCGAGACTGACCCCCTTCCCGCCCAGTTACCACAGGTGTGCACCAGGGAGCGAGCGATCCCTGCCCCCTCTATAGCCCAGTGTGTTTTATACACAGAGCATCGATTCACTATTGCTAAATCCAGCAAACAGCTGGAAACAGCCAGCCAGCCACGCACCTCACTGTGGAGTCGGAGGATCCAGTAATGATCACTTTGTCATCGTACTGTAGACAGAGCACCGAGCCCGTATGGCCCGTCAGAACGTTCTTACACTCCAGTGTGTTCTTGTCCCAAATCTGGAGAGTGTAGAAGACAAACATCAGTGAGCACCATTGGGTTTAATGCAAGAAAGCATCTGGTTCATTCCCAGTCTTCCCGTCCCCCCTCCCACTGAGAAAAAGAAATCATCCTCTCCCCACTAACCAATCCCAGGCTCCTCACCCTCTCCCGACTAACCAATCCCAGGCTCCACACCCTCTCCCCACTAACCAATCCCAGGCTCCGCACCCTCTCCCCACTAACCAATCCCGGGCTCCACACCCTCTCCCCACTAACCAATCCCAGGCTCCGCACCCTCTCCCCACTAACCAATCCCGGGCTCCACACCCTCTCCCCACTAACCAATCCCAGGCTCCTCACCCTCTCCCGACTAACCAATCCCAGGCTCCACACCCTCTCCCCACTAACCAATCCCAGGCTCCTCACCCTCCCCTCACTAACCAATCCCAGGCTCCGCACCCTCTCCCCACTAACCAATCCCAGGCGCCGCACCCTCTCCCCACTAACCAATCCCAGGCTCCACACCCTCTCCCCACTAACCAATCCCAGGCTCCGCACCCTCTCCCCACTAACCAATCCCGGGCTCCACACCCTCTCCCCACTAACCAATCCCAGGCTCCTCACCCTCCCCTCACTAACCAATCCCAGGCTCCGCACCCTCTCCCCACTAACCAATCCCAGGCGCCGCACCCTCTCCCCACTAACCAATCCCAGGCTCCTCACCCTCTCCTCACTAACCAATCCCGGGCTCCTCACCCTCTCCCGACTAACCAATCCCAGGCTCCTCACCCTCCCCTCACTAACCAATCCCGGGCTCCTCACCCTCTCCCGACTAACCAATCCCAGGCTCCTCACCCTCTCCCCACTAACCAATCCCGGGCTCCTCACCCTCCCTCACTAACCAATCCCGGGCTCCTCACCCTCTCCCCACTAACCAATCCCGGGCTCCTCACCCTCTCCCAGGCTCTTTTCTGAATTGCCTCCAATGTCTCAATATTCTTGCTGTCATATTGAGACCAGAATTGGACCCAGTACTCCAGGTGTGGCCAGACCAGGGCCATGTGCAGAGGTGTTAATTAATTTTCTCTCACTAAAAGATCACTTTGTGCGACTAAAAGCAGCTCGATGTATAGGAGCGACCCAGGAGTACAGTGGAGATTGGCAAAGTCAGCAGAGGCGAGGCATCAGCCTGGAACCCGTACAGCTCGGTGCAAACCGTACTGTGCATGTCCCCATGACAAGACAAATTGAACCCAAAGACCATTTGATCATTATACCCACGACAAGCCGGTTACCGACAGGACACGAATCGTCAGAAAACTCTCCCTAATTCCTTGACTGACCCACTTACCTTGATCGTGTTGTCACGCAAACCACTGATAATTTTCTGGTCATCGTACTGTAAGCAGTAGACGCCTTTACTGGTCTCGCTGTGGCAGTGTATCCGTTGTAAGCCGTGATGCCCACACCTCCAGTTGGATTCGATGGTCTGAAAAGGAGAGACAATGCATCTGTTGTTTCTTTACTTGCCCAATTACCACCCACATTTGCCTTTCACCAGTAGCCCTTTTTTTCATTTAATTACCCCTGCCCTCCACCGTGTCAGCCGTGGCTCAGTGGGCAGCACTCTCGCCTCGGAGTCAGAAGGTTGTGGGGTTGAGTCGCAGTCCAGGGACTTGAGCACAAAATCTAAGATGATACTCCCAGTGCAGTACTGAGGGAGAGCTGCACTGTCGGAGGAGCAGTACTGAGGGAGTGCCGCACTGTCGGAGGGGCAGTACTGAGGGAGTGCTGCACTGTCGGAGGGGCAGTACTGAGGGAGTGCTGCACTGTCGGAGGGGCAGTACTGAGGGAGCGCCGCACTGTCGGAGGGGCAGTACTGAGGGAGCGCCGCACTGTCGGAGGGGCAGTACTGAGGGAGCGCTGCACTGTCGGAGGGGCAGTACTGAGGGAGTGCTGCACTGTCGGAGGGGCAGTACTGAGGGGGCACTGCACTGTCGGAGGGGCAGTACTGAGGGAGCGCTGCACTGTCGGAGGAGCAGTACTGAGGGAGCGCCGCACTGTCGGAGGGGCAGTACTGAGGGAGCGCTGCACTGTCGGAGGGGCAGTACTGAGGGAGCGCTGCACTGTCGGAGGGGCAGTACTGAGGGAGCGCTGCACTGTCGGTAGGGGCAGTACTGAGGGAGTGCTGCACTGTCGGAGGGGCAGTACTGAGGGAGCGCTGCACTGTCGGAGGGGCAGTACTGAGGGAGCACTGCACTGTCGGTAGGGGCAGTACTGAGCGACTGCCGCACTGTCGGAGGGGCAGTACTGAGGGAGCGCTGCACTGTCGGAGGGGCAGTACTGAGGGAGCGCTGCACTGTCGGAGGGGCAGTACTGAGGGAGCGCTGCACTGTCGGAGGGGCAGTACTGAGGGAGCGCTGCACTGTCGGAGGGGCAGTACTGAGGGAGCGCCGCACTGTCGGAGGTGCAGTACTGAGGGAGAGCTGCACTGTCGGAGGAGCAGTACTGAGGGAGTGCCGCACTGTCGGAGGTGCAGTACTGAGGGAGAGCTGCACTGTCGGAGGGGCAGTACTGAGGGAGCGCTGCACTGTCGGAGGGGCAGTACTGAGGGAGTTCTGCACTGTCGGAGGTGCCGTCTTTCGGATAAGACGTTAAACCGAGGCCCCGTCTTCCCTCTCAGGTGGATGTAAAAGATCCCACGGCCACTATTGGAAGAAGAGCAGGGGAAGTTATCCCCGGTGTCCTGGGGCCAATATTCATCCCAACATTAGTAAAAACAGATTATCTGGGCATTATCTCATTGCTGTTTGTGGGAGCTTGCTGTGCGCAAATTGGCTGCTGCGTTGCAACTGTGACTACACGTGAAATGTAATTAATTATCGGTGAAGCGTTTTGGGACCTCCCGAGGTTAATAAAGGCGCTGAAAACACTTTACTTCTTTAAAGAAAGACTTTCTTTCTCATTGTGATCTGCGCGGCGTGTAAACCGGTTCTCGGAGAGCAAGCTGCGGCCTCTTACCTCGATGTCCTGTATGATTTGTGGGTACAGAGATCTGTAGAAGGAATCTGGAGGCAGGATACCGTCGGAGGGCTTGTTTTTGAACAGGTACTGGATCCTGCAGCATAAAGAAAGCCCGTAAGCATCAGAGCGGTGACACGCGCGAATCTCTCAACTCACGTCAGACGTGACGATTGCACCCTGTCACAGAGAGGCTGCAGTTAGCCCAGCAATCACACGGGCTGGAAGCTTTCTCTTCCAATCTGTCCCAGAACGGTCGTCACTTTAACATGCAACTTTGCAGCCGGCTACCTCAAGGCACTGAGAGCCTTCAACTGAATTGATGTTACAATGCCGACCCCCGACTGAACTTCAGCGTTACTGCAAGTGATGTGGTGCAGTGCAGCAGGCTATCAATTCCCACACTAAAAATAAACAGACAGGTACATGCTCGCTTCGCTCTCTGCTTGTACTGCTCACATGAGGAAGAGCTTCTGCAGATGGAAGAGCGGATGTGGAGAAAGAGAATACATTTCCAGGAAGAGAACTCGCCAGAATTCGTGGGAGATTTTGGTTGCAAACAAATATATAACATTTTCTTTAGCCATTTTAAGCAGATAATTAAGATTACATGAATAAATCTCTGCCTGTTGTTATATTGGAGAATTAGCTCCTTGTCATTTTTTTTGTTGCAAAGTTCAAGAAATATATACAACTTTAATCTTCTGTTATTTATGTCTTTACTCCTTTAACAAATGTTTGCACTACAGTACTTTGTGTATTTAAACAGAACCTTTGATAAAACAGTTAAGTTCTGGACTTTTATTCATAACACCCCTCCAAATTTGAATAATGGGACAGAACAGTCCAACCAGAGCATAGAACCAGGAGGAGGTCATTCAGCCCCTCGAGCCTGTTACACAGGAACAGGATGAGGCCATTCAGCCCCTCGAGCCTGTTACATTAGGAACAGGAGGAGGCCATTCAGCCCCTCCAGCCGATTACACAGGAACAGGAGGAGGCCATTCAACCCCTCGAGCCTGTTACACAGGAAGAGGAGGAGGCCATTCAGCCCCTCGAGGCTGTTACACAGGAATAGAAGGAGGCCATTCAACCCCTCGAGCCTGTTACACAGGAACAGGAGGAGGCCATTCAGCCCCTCGAGGCTGTTACACAGGAATAGAAGGAGGCCATTCAGCCCCTCGAGCCTGTTACACAGGAATAGAAGGAGGCCATTCAGCCCCTCGAGCCTGTTACACAGGAACAGGAAGAGGCCATTCAGCCCCTTGGGCCTGTTACACAGGAACAGGAGGAGGCCATTCAGCCCCTCGAGCCTGTTCCACCATTCAATCAGATCATGGCTGATCTGTGACCTAACTCCCGAAGTAACCCGGAAGGGCAACACGGTGGCATAGTGGTTAGCACTGGTGCCTCACAGCGCCAGAGACCCGGGTTCGAATCTGACCTCGGGTGACTGTCTGTGTGGAGTTTGCACATTCTCCCCGTGTCTGCGTGGGTTTCCTCCGGGTGCTCCGGTTTCCTCCCACAGTCCAAAAATGTGCGGGTTAGGTTGATTTGGCTATGATAAATTGACCCTTAGTGTTAGGGGGGGATTAAATATGTGGGGTTATGGGGATAGGATGGGATATGTTAGGGGGAATTAAATACGTGGGGTTACGGGGGTAGGGTGGGATATGTGTACTGTGGGGATTAAAGCAGGGACAGGGTACTGGATTTGGATGATCAGCCATGATCGTATTGAATGGTGGAGCAGGCTCGATGGGCCGATCCTGCTCCTAGAAT